>JAPYZS010000298.1:0-146628 GCA_030522925.1 Trissolcus japonicus | reverse complement strand
TCGATTTTTCGTACAAATGAATTTCGCTTTGTCGCACAAATGCCGGATGTAAAACTTTTGCAAATAAACGCTCCATGGAGTTGCACCAATTTTGCTCTTCGGTACTTACTGATACGAG
Source organism: Trissolcus japonicus (assembly GCA_030522925.1). NCBI lineage: Eukaryota > Metazoa > Arthropoda > Insecta > Hymenoptera > Scelionidae > Trissolcus > Trissolcus japonicus. The sequence goes on along the minus strand of JAPYZS010000298.1, from coordinate 146,510 downwards.
GATTACACTTGTTTTATCGAAACTTTTGTGCCCAGAACTTTTTGCTACGAGCAATTCAGCATCCCCTGCTGCACAAGTTTTGCATCTTTAGAAATATGTTTACAAAAAAAGTAAATTAGTTTTCGCATTGGCGACGAAAAAAAACCGTCGCCGATGAGGAAGAATCGTATAATATTGAATGTTGATAAAAATTAAATTACGTCACTGGAAAGTTGTAAGCCGATTACAACTGATCCGAAACAGAGAACAATTGCGAAGTTACAGAAGAAGCGTAAAAGTTAGTCAGCGGTGCGCAAAGCATCAGGGGCGCATGCAAAATTCTAACAAGCCGCGACTCTTATCCCGCGGTTCCGAACTTTCTTCTTCGAAGGTTAGGTTCTTAACCTCAAGAAACGACAGTGTGCTTAAGAACCAACCTTGTTATTTTATAAAGCTGGTAATAAAGGCAAGTTGAATGCCTCGCCCGCAAGTTCAGCCGGGCGTATACTTAACTTTTCATCGCAGCAAAACAGATACTTTTGTGTATCGCAATATTTGTAATTACAATTTTATTACCTGAAAAAAGAACTACAAAACAAGAATCAAAACATAAAGAAATTGTTGCATAAAATATTTGCTAAACGGTATATTTATTTGTGAACTTTCTTTCTGTTACAGGTAAGGAGATTTTTACTTCCCATTCCATATCAACTTCAACTGGTGAGAAAATAATTAATTGCAAATCTGAAAAATGGTTTTTTGAATTCTGAGACTGCACACTCAGAAAACACTCGGAGAAAAAATTATTTGAATCTAATAAATTCAAGTTAAATTAAATAAATTTCATTGGGATATGAGCCTAATAAACATTTATTAGGTTCATATCCAAATAAACTTTATTTAAGTTAACTTGAATTTATTAGATTCAAATAATTTTTCCTCCGAGTGTTTTCTGAGTGCAGTTGCAAAATTGAAAAATTGATTATAAATGTGAAACTACAAAAATAGAGACTGTTTTTATTTCAATTATGTAATTGGAAAAGGTATTTAACGTTTTGTTTGTCAATTTATGAATTGGAATACAAAAACCAATTTCACGATTAATATTTTTCATAGCTTTTGTAAGCTGGAAAAAAATTCAATGCTTAATGAGATGAGACGTTGATCCTGTTACGTTGATAACTGGTTTTTACTCGACACATATATAGCAGTGCAAACTTTATAATTTTCCACGAAAAATGTCAATCTCATAAACTGACAGTTTAATTAAATTAAATTTTCATTCGGTCACTTTTTATAGCTTGATAAGGTCGGAAAATTAGTTCCATAATATACGTCGAAATTATTTTTCATATCAGCCACACTGAATAATCAAATTACCTCCTAAACTACAATTTTTTATAACTGTATGAGTAATTGAAATTAAGCAAACAAAATAATAATAATATTTTTCAAATTGTATTTCTTTAATGAAAATATTCATTACAATTCATTAATCAATTATTTGATATTATTAAATTTGCAAATAAATAAAAAATGATGGTAATTAATGTTCTGTTATGTGAATTATTTATTTTTAGTCCATGAATTAACAATTTTTTGTTAAATACATTTTTTTAAAAATTGGCAGCAGCGGTTAAAGATCTGAACTACCACGTTGGGGACGAGTGTACGAATCTCGGTGCCGACACCTAATTTTCAAATCAATTTTTTGCTTAATCGAAATCGAATGTCGCGATCGTCGTTTGTTTAATGTTGTCAAGTCTATGTTGGAGGTTGACATGTCAGTCTGCTTCTGGCCATGGGTGAATGTGACGTGTAAATATAATCGTTTCTTGTGCTTTTATAAATGATTGTTTCATTTATCAATATTAATTAAAATATAGAATAATTAAACTTATGAAATATAGGGCAATTTTAAATTCATCAACAATATACTTGACAGTGCAGCTTTACGGACCAATGTAAATCTCCTTTCATCTTTATGAACTTCATCTGAGTAGGAAAATCTTCAGAATGACGAATCGCACGATATAATCCTAGAAAACACGAGCATTATCGCGAGACTTTCGTAGCGCGAAGATGAATGACATGCATGATAATAGAGTAGGGTGTATAAAAGTCAGAATTTCAAGAACCGTCGCGACCGCTCGATCTTCATTTACCGATGACGGGTAATTGCAAACATGCAAATAGAGGCCAAACTGCCCTTCAAACGCTCTTATCAGGTCAGAGAAATGACCCGCGCGATTCAAGTAAGCGCTATTAGCGAGCGCGCAAGTGTCACACTTAGATTCGAATCGGGCTTGAGCTTCCACGCCTCCGTCTCCCACGAATCATTCGGTCGCTTTAATTAAAGCGGTCATAAAGTAGGCCATAAATGCTTTTGTTCATTCTAACACCACCTTAATGCACAAGATTTTCCACTGAGCTTATCTTTCTATTCAATTAAACTCAATTTTTATTTTACCGCTTAAAATAAATTGCAACTCGAGTGAAAACAAACCCGAATTGTTATCTGAAACCATTTTTTTTTTCATTTCAATTTGAACAATCCTAAACGAAACAAAATATGAAAAGTCTGAGATAATTTGTCCACCGCAAAAATGATTATTTAACGTCATCAAAAAAATTGAACAAACTTTTAATTAAAAAAAATGTTGTCGTACTATTTTTAGTATTTGAATTCTGCTATGAGAGTTAGTGTAAAGTGTAGTGTTTCTGGGCCCCTTAAGGGCGATTCATCGGTTGTAAGTGGGGCCTTTCTTAGCAGGTGAAGTCTCGCCCTGTAAACCCCTGTGTTTATAAATTATTGTTTTTATGTAAAATAAACGAGTCTAAAAGTAATAAGCAATAAAAATTTAATAAATTGTCTATAAAAAATCGAAAATCAAATAAAAAAAGGAATCAACATATATTAATAATTCTACCGGAAATCAAACCCGGTCTCATGTCATTACATTATTTAAATTCGTTTTTTTAGTAAACATCGCATTTGTTAACAAATTAAGTTAAATATTAATGGTCAATAATAAAATATTAGTTTTCTTATATTTATGAGTGATTTTAATACTTTGGAAACAATTTATTATGTAAAATGTAATTCAACTATTAATGTTCTGTGAAAATTTATAAAAAGTATTCATAATTTTCTATTTTTATTAACGTTTGAATATTTTTCATACAAAATTTGTTAAAAAATATTTTTATTTGTTAAAACAAATCCTCAAAGGGCTATGATAGGCTCTTCAAGGGTTGCCCCTGTTGGAGCTATTCGTCTCTACTAACCGGTCATGCCCTTAAGGGGCCCTGAAAAATTTTTACTAGAGTTATAAATAAAATAATTTTCAATTTAATCGTCTAACATTGAAGCAAAAGCTGCGCGCCTCTTCTCTGAAATTCGAGCTCGTACAATGGAACGTGAACTCACACTAAGCTGCCGAGGTTGAGCCGTTTCACTGGGATTTTTGGTGAAAGTAGTACAGCCAGCCGGTCTGCACATAGACGACGCAGTAGTAATGTCAATCTTTGCCCAGACGTCAGACCGAGACGTGGGTGACACAATGAAACATTTTTCGCACGACTTTAATGTTCATTTTGTTTGGGTTTTCATTTATTAGTTTACTATTTTTAATCAGAAAAATCAATTTAATCAGAAAAATACCAAAAAACCTTTATTTCTATAAAATTTTTTTTTATTTCAATCAAGCTGAATCTGCAGAGATTTTTTTGTTGTAATTAACTCGATTTCTTTGATTTAATTTAAAGTCAGTCATTAATTTACAACCGAAAACTCTCAAATCTTTCTCGAAACTTTTCGCAAATTGCAACTTTCCTGCCCCACGCCCCCGGTTCGATCCTTTAAAACATTCGTTCAGGTTTTTATACATTGTGTTTATAGTTTTCTCAGTAATGTTTTACGTGCCTCATCAATTTTCACGTCACGACGGCAGAAGTCGTTAATTCAAATGAAACAGAGCACCAGAGCTGGTTATCTATCGGACTTGATTATCGACGCGCATTTGTTCAAGGGAATTAAAACACTGGGAATGCTAAAGTATGCAACGAGTAGGTGGAAAATGGGACAAACTCATATCAAGTCAATCGAGCAAAAGTAATTCGCCGCGGATGTTCGTGCAATTTACAACGTCTTTTTTTACACTCGAACAATTTGTTCGTTTAATCTGTAACTCAAACTTAGCTTCGGTTATACCGTTTGATTTATTATTAAGTCACAAAAGTTCACTGAAAAAAACCTATTTGAAAAATTTTAAAAAACTTAGCTGTGTAATCTTTTTTTTTTTTTTTTTAATAAAAATCATATCAAGTAGAAAATTTTATAATTCTGATCTTTTCTAAAAATGTAAACAATTTTTGTATATTTTTTCTTTTCGTAAATAAGTTTTAACTCAAAGGAGTTTCATAGTTCGCGTATCTCACAATCGCATGTGCAATTTTTCAAAACATCTCGCGCTCAGCATACAATTACAGAACGTAACGTCAAAAGTCGTTTGACTCCGTGCGAAAAGCGTGTGCACCGGCCGTTGAACAATTCTTCATTATTGATATATGTGCCGCGCCTCGTTTACAATATATATGCTAATTTTTTTTTCAAATATGAATATTTCTTTTGCGAAAATAATGACATCTCGCGAACGCGCCACCTGACGAAATTGCATCGAATTATATATTTCGCGCCCCTTTTTTTTCTCACGCCCGACTCAATTAGACGGCGCTGCTATCGACCGTGTTCTCGACCCCTGGTCGCCATTGTCATAATAGACAAATTAATTTCACCCCTTAGTGCGTTCCAATGGTCGAACGCAAAACACGTGATTCATCGCTGCGTCGTCCAAAGCCTACATTTAAACCAACTTAGGCTCCTAATTAAGCCTTATCCGCTTATCTACTCGCCGCTGTTTCTACTTTTCGGTTTCGATCGTTGTTCACCTTGCTTTTCAGGATCTTCGTCCGGTTATCAACCCCTCTCATCTAAATGGAATCTGTTCATGTATTTTCGTCTACACATGAAACACAACTTTACAGGATCAAAACCTCAGTTGACAAATTGATTAATTTCTTCATCTATTTATATTTATGTTTAATTGTTTGTTGACCTTTTGTTTGTTAAAATTTTAAAATTCCAATTATTATTGCAAAAATAAATTAAAAAACAATAAATTTAATAATTTCTACCGAAAAAAAAATTCAAATACAATTATCATTGTACTTTTTTTTAACTTTTTCGATGTGTACAAAGAGCAGCATTGCCATCGACTGTCTTGACAATGAGGAAAGGTATATTATCAGTATCGATGCACAACGCGCGCGAACAGAGAGGGAAAGAGAGGAGAACGTTCGTTCGTTGGCACGTTCTATTTACACAGCGACCCCATATCGGAGTTGCAACGGCCGGGGCTCTTTGCACCAACACTTCCGGCGCGCTCTGACAGCCACTGCAAAGCAGGAATCTCCCGCTACGTCGATATATTACATTTCGATCCCTCCCCGCGACAGCAATACGCCGGCCGAACAAAAAAAGGCGCATTGTTTGGTTTCGCTTTGCAAATCATCGGTATCATTTAATCAAAACTTGCATTTTACTTTGTCGGCTGTCGGAATGTTTGCGCAGCAAAAGGATTAATGCGACTTTAATGTTTCGGACAATTTATCTTGTTTCGATTTTCATTCATAATGATTCAATTCCCAGGCACAAATTTCGCGAGGAATTCGTCTCCCGGGAACAAATCCATCTTGCAAATAACAAAAATACAAATAAATGAAGAACTGAACAATTTGTCAATATTGAATTCAAGATTTTGCGTGATATCCTTATTCGGTGACTTATTTGAAAATCTCGAAGATCCTGAATAGTTTAAGTTCTGAAAATTTTATGGGACATTCCTCTTTCTATGCTCAAAGTACCACGTAAGTCTCATAAAGAATGATCAGGAAAAAAAGGTATCGTACCCGAAAAATGACACTCGAATGCCCACAGCCAAAATAATTTTTTGGATGAAACGTTATTGTAGTCACTTTTTAGACATTTCAAAATGTTTTCCTATCTCATTAGTATCGTGAACATTTTAGAATATTCAAATATATAGTTCAAAATATATTTTACATATATTTTATATACTTAAAATATACTCGTATGTATTCTACATATATCTCATTTATAAATTATTTATAAAGCGGCAATAATTTATATAAATTTAATATAAAATAAATATAAATTTTATCGAAAAAATATACATTATTTATATAATAAATATATATTCGACATATATTTGTACGTATATTTTTGTCCCTGTGGGATTATATGTTGTAGTGCCCTACTGGGCATCAGAAGGGTGTCAGAAGTGAGTTGCTGTCCCCGGTATATACTGTTTGAATGTTTAACGAGTGGTCGTTTAACATTCTGAGTGTCATTAAAAATTGTGATCAAGATTTTAATACACATAATTGAAATAAATATTTCTTGAATCTTTTAACATGAATATGATTTTTAAAACATTTGTGCGTGTTCTCAATAAACATTCAAAATTTTTCAGGGGAGCGCGCGCGACATTCTAATTTGATTAAAAAATGGAGAGATGTTTATTTCATTTTGTTTTTTTAAATTTTTAAAAAGGAATGAAAATTTTGCAGCAGGAAAATGTAGCAGGAAAATGTATCAGAACCGATTTCGTGGGTAGTTCCGAGGTTGAGATGATTATTATATTTTCGGACGAGCGAGAACGTGACGTGGAAAGCGCGATGGTCTTTTGCTTTGCCTATCACGTATAAGATGGTTCGAAGACGTTGAACGGGAGTAGGAGGGCGGAGAAAATTGTACCAATTCATCTCTCACTGGCTTACACAGAACGAAAATTTCGTCTCCCCTTCCGCCAAGTTCAGCGCTGAATTGTGGCCCTAACGGGTGGATTATAGGTGGAGCAGCGCACACAACAGTTGTGAAATTCGTTTTTGTTAAAGGAATATAATAAAGGTAAATCGATTTCGACGTTCAAAGTTGAATTTTGGAATCGTCCTGACAAATATTTCCCATCTCAATTTTGTAATTACTACCATTTCAACCATCTTCAACATTATTATTTTTATCATTTTTTTGTTATCATTATCATTACAATATTTTTTTTTCATGAAATGACAAATTAAGACGCATAAAAAGTTGAAATGAATGGTCGAGTGGAACGTTTCTTTCAGATCTGCCCATTCCGGATCATTTGAATTGCAAAAGTGCTCATCTCAGCTGATTCTGATATTTGTGCGGCCATTTGCAACGGACGACTAAACTAACGGGGACATAAGTGCGACACAAAATTTGCCTCCGCCACACAAATGAACACATCAGCAGGTGCAATTAAACTGGCAAAACCGTCCGCGCTCATATGAGGGCGCTAAATTGTTCAAAACGGGCAATTATTTTTGTAACATTAATGTTAATTGTGTTATTAACTGGGTACCACCTAGAGCAAAGCCCGGCAACATTATCTTCATTCAAGTTGAAATATCAGCGACTGTTGCTAAGCGCCAACCGCACCGACTTACCCCTTGTTTCAGTTCCATTCATCCGCTGATATATATCGGCAGACTAATTATCTAGGAGCAACGTAATTGCTAGGTATGCCGCAGGATGCCGGAGTTCTTCTCGAGATTCGCCACGAAATTTAACTTGCCAGAGGTCCCGGGCAATCGTATATCTCCCATCTCAAACGCCGATGCATGTCTTGTGCGTCATCGACCGCTTTCAAATTCCCTTATTCGCATTCCACTCAAAATGAAATCTCAAAAATGTTTGGATCTCTGGTCGCTCTCTGATTTTACCACAATTCTCTGGCGCCCTTATAAAAGCCCCTTACGAAAGACCTTTAAAAAAGTCCAGAAAGTGGTTGAAAAATATTGGGATAACTAGTTTTTTTTTTCTTTATTTTTTAAAACTATTTTTAACTTTTTAAATTTATTTACTGGTTTCTTTTTAAGAAAATAAATTTCAAGTTGAAGAATTTTGTAAAGGTAGAAAAATATGTAGTAACGAAATTTTTGGAAGACTGGAATTTTTTATGATGACACAGACAGTTGTGAAACAATGTCGGATTGATTAAATTTGCGAAGGAGCGCATAATTAAGCCGGGGGATAATAATGATTTGAGTGCAGAGCTCAGTTACAGGGAGAGGCGATGCGATATTATACATACTTTGATAGTTATATTTCTTTGTCGAAAAATATGTCTCATTCACGTAAATTAGAGACCTCGTTAAAATGGGTGTGCCTGGGCGCATAATAGAAACGTTGACAGAAAAGTTTCGCCCGAAAGTTTTGCGACTTACTTGTTCGCGAATAACACGATTATAATTGCAATGAGAGCTCGACTTTTCAGTTTTTGATTGTCGACTTCATTTCTTTTGTGATTCTTTGTTCTTCAAGTGGAGGAAAAAAAAATTTCTTTTTTTGTTCAAATGTCAAAGTTCGTTATGTCGGTTGGTCAGTAGAAACGGTCGATGGAAATATATTTGAACATTCGTTTTTCAGATCGCAAAAAATTTCCTCCCGGAACTTTCGCGGGGTTTTGGGGATATTAAACCAACGACCTTATATGGAAGAGGTCAAATTTGAACTCGGGACGAAATAATGCACGGAAAATTTTGCACAGCCACAAATCCACGCTAGGCTTTCTGTTCGTCCGGCTATCTTTTACATAAATGCATGTAATTTCTCATCCTGGCTCCCTCTCTTCTTTCAGAGTCCATCTCGAGATTATACATATTAATACGCGCCGCATTTTTTTTTTCTACATCTCTCGGGGTCACTTCAATTATCACAACGTCCGTTTTGATAACTTGAAAAAGTTCTTTTTATTTCAACTTTAAAATTACAAGTCCAACTTGTATTTTCCAAAACTTCAAAAAACAAACAAAAGTAAACTTTACTAAACATTTATTGCAAAGTTACAATTTTTTAATTCTATTTATTAACATTTGTATTCGAAAAATTTACTTAAAATTATTTATAAAAATATATCGTAAATTTGTCTTAACATTTTGGAGCAAAAGTTGTAAAATGTAGATGAAACGGTTTTTCTTCTCGATCATCTGATCGTCCCTGCCGTCCTTCCATTTACAAGAAAAAGAGAGAGAGAGAGAGTGAGCAAAATGAAACTGCCCTGGATCTAATTTCGTTTAAGCCGAGAGCGCACAGATAAACAGACAAAAAAACCTATTTAATCGGCGGCAGCCGAGAAATTCGTGTTTGACGCTGGAATTGCATCGTGAATGAATGCAGCCTCACGCTCGGCTCTTTTCGCTCTATCTGTATTCATTTGACCGTTTGCTCGTTGTTTTTCTACCCTCTCCCCCTTTTCCCCCTACCATCAGAGCTTTTTGCAAACAGAGACAAAGCGGCATTTTCGTTCTTCACATTTTGCGTTACAAAAGTCAAGTTGTCAGGTGAGACACGAAGCTCTCGAATTCGACCGATCAAATATGGCTGCGGCTAAGTTTTTTTTATTGTCGCGAGAAAAAGATGCGAAAAAATTTATATTCGAAAAAATTCCGCGCCGTTTTGTTCAATTACAGGTTTCATCTAACAGTCGCGCGAGTGGTGCCGGTTCTGTGTAGGTTCTCTCTACGCCCCTTGTTTACTGTAAGACTTTTTCATTACCTGCTATGCGTTTGTAAACATAAATCATGCCGGGGAAAATAAACTGGAAAAGAAGTTCGGCGAAGTCGACTAAATCAGAGTCATAACATCGAGAGCAAAATGGAACTATAATAAGGACTATATTTATTGGACTAATTTCAGATGCGGAGGCAAACTTAATGGCTTGTTTGCTGTTAAGATACCACTTGCATATTTGATCGTTTGTAATACCTTCCCCTTCGCCCTGTAGTTTTATTTATCACAAATTACAACTTGTCGCGAATAAACACATCAAACTAATTAATTAAAAAAAAAGAAAAGAAATTGAAAAATAAAAATAATGAAAATTTAAAATCTTAGTTAGATCTTAATAAACAATTTTGATGGGATGAAGAAAATTTTATAATTGAGAAACTTGAGAATGAAATTTGAATTAAAACTTTGAATTGAAAATTTGAATTAAAATTTTTGAAAATTATGAAAAATTTCATTGAATATACAAACAGTAGCTATTCATTTCAGTTGCCATCAATCCTATCAGCAACGGAGCTTTTGCACACAAATCTCAATCGAACATTCGATTACACCATATTGCCATCTCATATATTAAATTCAAGCAATTCCAGATGCTAGCAAACATAGTAAATTGACGGAACTAAAAACTTTTCCACTCTTCTTTATCACCCATACATCTCTAGCAGCAACTTTTTATTCCACCTATCTCATCGAAACTTGAACTAAAGTGTTTCTCCACCCACCCCCCTACCACCTTCGGATCTTCTTGCACAGACAGATATCACGATAAGTCGAAGCCGAATGCAAAAAGTCAAATCTGCTCCTACTGTTAGCGTTAATAAACAGAAAATCGCCAGGTCGTTCGGAGTCGTTGGATATTGGAACTTTTTAAAATAAACCTGGAAAATAACAAAGAACCACCCAACCAATAAAAAAAAAGGTTTTATTAATATTGACTCGTCCAATTAAATTTGTATTGTAATACTTATATTTATATTACCTCTTCCGCTGCAATAAAAGTACATTTTCAGTTGAACTCGAAAATCAATTTTCAGTTGCAATTTTGGTGCATTTTTTTCTTGCAAAAAAACTGCATTTTTAGTGCATTTTATCAATTCACCAAAAATGCTTTTACGATGGCAACAAAAGAGCATTTTTGAACTGCATTTTTAATGCATTTTCAGTCACACCAATACAACAATTGAAAATGAATTCTAATTGCATCTTCGAGTGCAACAAAAATGCATTTTCAACTGCACTTTCCAACTTTACATGTTGAATTAAATTTTTATCAATACTTTTATTTGTAATTGATTTTAATTAATATAATTAAATGAATAATTTTTCTAAGACTTGAAAAGTGCAGTTAATTCACTAAAATTTGAGACTTTTGAGCAGGAAAACATTTTTAGAGATCGAGACTTTACACTGTGAGTTTTTGCAAAATTTTGGAATTCACTCCTCAGCAACGAACAGACGTGACGATCCATTAGCTTATCAAGTTACTAAATCCTTGTATAAAGGGCTATTGTGGAGAGTACAAAACGCAGGCTCGAGTTTCGTTTAGCTGATCACTGAGTGTAGTTTTAAAAACAAAGTCTTTAAGCCGAAGATTAAACCGACAGATTTAGACGCGGAATAAATTATTCGGCAATGTACGTTTTTTTTTTTTATCCGAAAATCTTTTTCTGTCTCAAAAGTATCACTCCAATCATAACAAAAATCCCAACATAAAATTTTCGTAGACAGAAAAAAAGTTCAGACAAAAATATCACGGCCCGAGAGATTTGTCGCACGAACCGATGAAAGGGTTGCAGCGGATTTGGAAGAGTTTCTATTATTTATGATTTTTCACGCCGAGAGATGGAATCTAAATCGGGATCATGGAGGGATATACAATATAGAATATATTTTAAATACATTTTGATTAATAATTCCGATTTATCTTTGACAGGCGTTTTTTCAAGATCGTTTTTTTTTTCTCTCTCTCTTTTGTCCTACGATAAATAATTGTTTGTGCAACACAAAGCACGGGACACAAAATGTTAATCTCATTTCTTAACCGAGTTCACCGACACGTTTTTCTCCCTTTGTTTCCGGTCGCCTACCACTGCTCCAATTTTTCAACATCCAATCTAACACTTTCCAACCTCGGTTATAAATTAACAATAAAATTTACAACAAAAAAAACAAAAAATAAACAGCAATTTACAACCAACATTTTTTTTTTCATTTCAAACAAGATTTTTGTTCAAAATTAACTTGAAGCTCAACAACTCTTAACCTCGTGTTCGATTAATCATGTTCTAACATGAAAATTTCATGTACAAAGTGAAAATTAACTTTGAAGTGTTTTATTTTTGCATAAATTAACATACCGAGTATAATAATGCCCCCAACTAAATGCAGCCAATGTGGGAGTTGTGTATTCGCATTGATGCGACATGCGCTTTCACGACGGATGTTGGCTGCTATCGATATTCGATACACAGAAACTGCATCCCGTCCGCGTCTTGCAACCGGTGTAATTAAATATGAACTTTCTTTTGTTTCGAAACACAAAATTTTTCGTGACGCTCGCATTTCAATCAACCTCGCACTGTACTCCATATCGTATTGAAACTCAATCTCAACATTTGAGATAGGTTTATGGGATTAATTCTGATAATTGAGGAGAATAGGAGATTTGCTTATGCGACAACAATCGGGACGTCATATCAAGATGTGATGTATATACGCCCGGCTCTATGTAGTCCGGTGCTGAATTTGCATTGCTCCAAGATGATTCAACGCTGAGCCAACGCCAAACCAGTATTTCTCTGTAAATCCTCCGGCTCAGTATAAATTTCGCATAAACATTTCGAATAGAGATTTACTGTCCTTTTTTATGGGCTCGCTCTAAATGTACAAGATGTATCGCATAATTTTCAAATCTCTTAAACAAATTCCGGGACGGAATTAACTGTTAAAAAGTATTTGAAATTGAAACAAAAAAATGTTGAATAAAAATTTATACCACCGTCAGGGTATAAATTTCGATTTAGAAAATTTATTTATTTGTTTGTTTTGTTTTGTTTGTTGTTCTTTTTTTTTGAATGCATAGCATTTTTAGTAAGTGTTTTTCAGATCAGATGCTTGCAGCGTCTGGGACATAATTTAGTTTTCGAATTCCGCGTTTTCCGGGGCTAAAAATTGCTAGACGAAAACATCTTCGCCGTGCCAGCTTTAGAATTCGAACGAAAGCTGCGGAATGTGTAACAAACAAACTCAAACGGTAATCACTATTTTACGTGCAAAGAATGCGCCCTTTTGCCTATCTCCCGAACAAAAGCATTATCAGTCGGATGCATGTAAATGCACGTCCGACAACAACCGGTCGCTTCAAACGACTAAATAGTTAAATTAGAGAACGACAGGGTAGACTGCGTTCACCAGCTGAATAGACACAAGAACTGAAATTGGGTCAATTCGTTCCCCTTCTTTTTTTTTCCGTGCGATGCATGAGCACAATCAATGACTAATGTATTTAAATAAATTATAAAAAAATTTTTTTTCTCAACTTGAATTGAATGTAAAATTTGTGAAATTTATTTAAGACATTTATTTACAATTGTTGTTATTCTTTTTGTTTGTATATTTGTCAAGTTGTTCATTTATTTATTTTTTATTTTATTACTAATTTTGTTATATTTTTTTATTTGTTTAATAAGTACTTTTATTAAGAGAACGTTATTTCCAAGTAATGTTTGACTGACAATAACAAGGCCGAAAATTTGATATTTAAAAAGCAAAAGAATCTCGCAAGGGTTTGTTACAATAAAATTTCAGGCCGACGGCTTTGGAGCGTCGTCGAAATAATGACGAGATTATTTGATTTGACTGACGCTCTCGCAAAACCGTGACTAATTTCGTGCGGAGGGTCCGTCGGAACTGACAGCCGAAACAAATTAGATGAAGGAAAAAGGACAAGGATGGCGGCGTACACGGACGGGGGACAATGTCGGAATGTGCAAAACGAAATCCCGCGCGGAGCATTGTCTCATAAATTTCAACGACAATAGAACAGGATTCGTAGATTAAAAAATTGCACGAAAAGCAACGAAAGCGTGGCCGCGCGCTGTTTGATGTAGCGCAAATTGATAAAGACACCTGTTTTTTCTTTTCCCCCTGATGTTGAAATATTAAAAAATGCGCGCGACGCCCACCTCAAAGCAAAAAAAATCCATCAAATTAAGCTACTGAAAATACTAAATTTAATATAATTAAATCGTTTCCCTGCTTTAATTGCACTTAACGTGCAGTTTTCAGCTGCACAAAAAAGTGCATCTTCAACTGCAATCAAATTGAATTACTAATTAACCTCAAAGGTGCATTTTCAACCACAGTTTTACTGAATTTTTGATGAAAATCAAAAATGCAATTACAGGTGAAGAAAAATTGCAGTTTTCAGGTGCATAAAAAGTGCATCTTCAAGTACACTGAAATCATAGTTTATTAATGACCTTCAAAAATAATTAATTTTTCAACTGCAGTGCATTTGTCATTGCATTTTTGAAAAGTGCATTTTGTCAAATGCAGTTTTAGTGCTTCTCCGAATGTACCAAAAGTGCACCCTTTAAACTTCACTTGTAGTGCATTTTTGATTGCATCGGATTTTCAAGTGCATTTTAAACTGCATTTCAAACTTTAAAAGTGGATTTTACAAAATTGCGTAACGCTCGTGGAAAAAAATACAATCGATAAAAACAAAATTGTACGAAATTTCGAGACTGGCAAACAACAATTTTTAATTGTTATTGTTTTGTATTTGTTCGTGTTTAAACTCACTTTTCCATTTGTTTCGCGGATTTAGGATGAATAATAATTAGTAGCGTTATTGGTTTTGTTTAAATGCAAACAGAAAATTTTTTCTCCGTTGAGTTCCGTTATACCAACGGCGAAAACGGAAGGTAAGAAAACGAGCGAGAGTCGTGCGACCGGAAATGAAATCTTTCCGAAACGGCTTCTCGAGCATTGGTTTCAAGCCCGAGTTCATCCTGCGTACAACGACGCGGGTGACGACTCGCGGGTCCGTACATCCTGCAGCGACGACGCCTTACTCGCGCCTTCACACTGTTTTTACATTCACTTTTTTTCATGCTCTTTCGCACTTGTTCCCCATAATTTATTGTTTCATTAGAAAATGTCCAAACCAAGCGAGTAAAAGAAAATTTCCAGTTTTAATTTTGATTAAATTATTCATTAAAAATGCAATGTCATTATTAAAATTTTTTTACTATTCAAAAATTTTATAAATAAAATTAATTGAATTTTTTGTTAATTATTTTTTTAATTATTTTCTGAATTATTTTTTGACTTATTTTAACTTGGGAAACAAAAAGTGTTTTCGTATGCTGTCATAACTTTAATTTGAATTGTTCGACTAATGAATTTTCTACGAAAAACGAAGGTTCAAATGCATTTTTAGCGAAGTTTAAATTGATCAAAAACTCGCCTTGGAAAAAAAAGCACAAAAAACAGTCCGACAGGCAAACAACAGACCCGTCTGAGCGGGGATTAAACTAAACACACATATCCGGCTCGATATTAAAGTCAAGTTGCATTTTTACCGCAAAATTGCACACGTGCGCCGGTTGTCGTTGCGCATCCGCAAAACATGCTCGGCCAAAACTGAGCGCTTGTTTGCGATAGCGAACGGCTGAGACTAATAACCTCGGTCAGCCAGCGGTTATGCACCGCATTCGACCACAAGTATTGTCCGACATAAATTTATCCTCGAGCTTTTATTCAAAAATGTTCAGATTTGGCTTTTATGTATGTTTTCTATTTGAAATTTATATTAAAGTTAAAACTATAATTCGTTTATTAATTTGATTGAACAAAAAATTTGAATTCCCAATTTCAACTTTAAAACAAATCACAAAAGATTAATCGTGACCGAAACAAAATAAAAAATGGCGCTAAAACAAAGAAACGTAATTGCGCGTGAGCGAAGTTGACTTTTTGTTACGCCAGATTGGCCTCAACTTTGGTCGAAACGGCTGAAACTTTTAATTGCAACAAAAGCGTGCAAAAAGTCTCGCGCGTAAGCCTGAACATTGTCGCTGATAATCGCAATTACACTGTAATTCGCTGACTAAGCCAATTATCGTTTCACGCAGTTGATCCGAGAATCCACGCGGTCGCAAACTCCAGCGGGTTATAAAATATTGAGACCAAAAACGCGAGGAAAATTGAACCTACAATGAACCGTCTCACCCGCGTTTTAATTTTGTCAAAAGAAGTCCTTAATCTTGCAGGTGAACCTGCAATTTTCAAACATCAAACGAGATTGCATTGGTACCACGTAATTTAACCGAAACAGGGGAAACAAGATGCAGAAAAATGTGCATTTTCGAATGCCACAGAAGATGCATTTTCAACTGCATTATAAGTGCATTATAAGTGCATCAGAAATGCAGTTTTTAAATGCATCAAAAAATGCAGTTTTGGATTGCAATAAAAATGCATTTCAACTCCACGAAAAATGCATTTTTGATGTGCATTAAAAATGCATCTTCAAATAAACACAAAAGATGCAGTTTTTAGATGCATCAAAAGTGCAGATTATATTAACGAAGTTTAACAAAGTTTTTGTGTTTTTTATTGATGGTTTTTAGGTTATTTTGTAATTGAGATGGAAATTTAATTTTCATGTCCAATTTAATTGCATTATCGGTTGCACTAAAAGTGCATTTCAAGCTGCACTAAATGCAATTTTTTATTGCCATTTTTTACCTGCACTAAGATTAAACTTTTCGATCACGCCAGTAACAAATCTTTAATTGCAATTGACAAAATAAGTAATTGTTTTTAAAAAATTGTTATATGTTGGTGGAAAAAAATTTTAAATTGAATCATTTTTTGATTGCAGCTCTGCGATTGAACGACTACATCCGCCATTACGAGCCGCTTTCTTATTCGACCGAAGAAGTTCACAACAAACATCTTAGGGCCAGGAGATCGGTCACGCAAAATCACATAGTCGCCATCAAGTTCCGAGCGCACGGCAAGGATTTTAATTTACGGCTCAAAAGGGACTTGAATACATTTAGTGATAAACTAGTTATAGTTGGTCCTTCCGGAAGCATCGAAGATCTCGATACCTCGCACATTTACGAGGGTCATCTCGTTGGTAAGACAAACAACTGTTTCACTTTCCCTAATTGAGTTTTGCCTTCAAATCACAAGTTCAATTTACATCATCAAACTCGTGCGAACATCATCGATCCGTAGATTAATTATTAACAAGTTGAATAAGCAAAATAACATCTTCATTAAATTACATGCTTGATATAACAAATAATTACACATTATTCTGTTACCAACTTTTCCAATCAATTTTGTAACATTTACGCGTTATTGTTTTAATTGTTTTAATCTTTATTTATTTTGCGTGTACGATTTATTTGAACTGTTTTTTTTCTCCGGAGCAATGTAGTGATTTGAAAACGAAAATTGATTTATATTTGAAATATTAAAATGGAATCAGAGAAAAAGATATTGAAAATGTTTGTAATTTATTGCAGGTGAACGAGATAGCTATGCTTTTGGGAGTATCAACGATGGCGTGTTCCATGGAAAGATTGGGACGCCGGCTGATGGTGCATATTACGTAGAGCGGGCGCACCATTATTTCCGCGACGTGAACGATACAGTGCATTCGGTGATATATCACGAAGACGACGTCATTGACCCTTACGCCGACAGACGGAAGGGTAAGTCGCGCCGAAAATTATAACCCCAACCGAGATGGCGCTATAAATTTGGCCGAAAGTCGTATTTTCGTTCACTTTTTCCATTTAATTTTTAATAACCTTTTTTGCAAGATTAAAAATGAGGTTTTCTTGTTAGTTTTTTTTTCTTTTTTTTTTGTTCGTTTTTTTTTTCTCTTTCTGAATGGCAGAAGAAAAATGCGGCGAGGTAAACACTGGTGAGGGCATAATGGTGATAAAAATGGCGAGCCCCCGTGGATGTAAAATAAAATATTAGTCGCTTGATCGACTTTAAATGCGTTTAGTGGATAAACGTGAATTCGTCCACCTTTTCAACGAGCGCTTTAGTGCGCATTTCACTTGACCCCTTTCATGCAGCCCCGAAAATTCGTTCGCAATTTTTATCGCACTCAACACACCGGTCAATGAAATATGAAAATTTTCCAGAGTCACCGAAAATTCATCCTACCGTGGATGGAAACGCATCCATCACACAAGCCATTAAGTTTGTATCAACCCCGCCTTTTTGAAATTAACATTGTCTCTCTAATGTTTCATCAGATGTAACAATTTTTTTTTTCATTTTTATTTCATGAATTAAACAACAATGATGGGTTGTAACTTTTTTTTTCTATTCAAATTCTGATTTTATTCTATTTAATATTTTATTTTATTTTTTTTACGTAAGTAAAGATGAAATTATGAACTAATTTAGCTTTTGGTTTTGGATTATGTTTGATTGATTATTTGGCGACCAGAACAGGACAAGTTAAAGTATGTTGTTGGGTGGGATTGAAAGGATGATAAAGACCGACAAAATAGTCATGTTCAAAAATATACGACACTGTCATCGTGTATCGGAAACTCTCAGTGCCAGTGTGTACAAACGGATAAAATTGAACCGGGAAGTAATATGAGCGTACAAAAAGTGCACGCACAAAAATGCCGCGCAGACGATGTGATCGCGCTGTACACCTGGCCTGTGAATATATTCCAACGCAAGTCGACCGACAAATAATCGAATGTTCCAATATTTATCGTAATTTTTAAAATGTAATTTTATCCCAAAAATAAAACTGATTTCAACGCGATTGAAATTTGTTCTACAAATATCAAATAATACTTCAATTAAAATTTTATAGAATTGAGAAAATTTGAATTGTTATAAATTTGCTTAAATTTCGTAGGTTTGACTTAAATTATATTCGAGATCAATCGTAAATCTTCGCTTTGATTTATTTCAACAGACGAAAAATTGGCTTGTTTTCTTCCCGGACGTTTTACTTGTTTCATTTCCACCGCATATTTTCGTCTTGTAATTTTATTTTCATTTAATTACACTTTTCCTTTGTTATCTCCTTGCAGTTCTCTGTAATTAAATTCTAAAACGGCAAGTTGAAACGCGAATTATTCACTCAAGAAAGTCAAGCTTACAGATTCTGGATTATGAATTTTCGTTGAATATTTACCACAATTATTTCCTTCTCCCCCCCCCCTCCCCTTTTCTCCGAATTGTTAAACAATCAGGACATCCGACAAAATTTAAAGGGACGTTTAAAATGCGAAAAATGTGGAATTACCATTCGTTTTAAATTAAAATGGAGAGGGGCCGTTTGAAAAGTGTGCGAAAAATAAAAAGTAACTGACCTAATTGTGTCATAAACAATGCAACGCAATTTAATTTGCATGCCAACAAAATGGCTTCAAATTTGCAGACGGCATTTTTGTGCATTGCGTACAGTTACGCTTGTACTGAAATTTCTCGCATTCACATTGACGCGAAATGTCTCTCTTGTGAATTAGCATAAAATTCAACTCGGGCGAATTTGCCGAGCCAACCTAATATACGTCAATTCAAAGTAATGTTGTTCAAATTTGTATTACATATAGTTAATAATCTACGATTTTGTGTCGCGTTCCATTTAACAAGCCCAACTCATGGTTTAATTTAACCGGATAATATAACTTTTTTTTATTTCCTCCGACTGGAATGCAAATTTTTGTGTAAATGAAAATTTAATTGAAAAAGTTAGTCGATATTAATTAATTAAATTCAGTTGATTTAGTTTTTTATTCAAATTTCATTCGTTTGTTTCAAATTGTCATTTTTAATTAAAACTCTTTCTTCCAGTTAAAAGTTGAAAATGCAAATTTAATTGAATAATTTAATTAATTAAATCAAATTCGGTTGATTACATTTAATCGCAATTTTTTGATGAAACCTTTTTTTAGGTTGATAATTTCTTTTTCTTTTGATTAAAACTAAATTAAAAACCAAACGAAATGTTGTTTCGTCAAGTGCAAATGGTTCGAATGATTGTAAACGCAAGAGTATCACGATTTTTCGTTTTTATCCTTTTTTTTCTCTCTCTCTACGCGTTGTGATTTTAAATTCGCAGTCATCGTGCGACGAAAGCAGGAACAAATGGTTTATTTACGCACGACTGTTGTGAAGAGCGAAAAAAAAATTGTATTTATCGCGAATTATCATGTCACGTAAATATCCGCGGCTTGTACGAATAATGTTTGCTCCGTTGCTTGCAGCAAATAGGCTGTAAATAACCGCACGTAATAACACGCGATTAAAAAATATAATATATTTCATCAAAATAAGGTGACGTTTGAAATTGCCCAGCAAGTGTTAAAAACAAAAATCTCATTTCTTTTAGTGTTCCACTTGGAGAATATTTTAATGTTCAAAAAAATGTAAAATAATGAAGGGTAAAAACGTGTCGAAAAGTGTCACTGCCAGGAAATAATTAAAAAGAAACGTTGTTTGCGTGATGGAAATGATTAAAGTTCAAACTGTTCGTACGAAAATGGGCGAGACGTTAACGCGGTCCAGTTTCATATTTCCAAAATAAATTATCAAATATAACTTTCTAGGTAGTTCACAAATTCGAGAACAAAAATTGCAAAATTTAATATTGACAGTTGTTAGATAGAATTGAATTAACATTTTTTTGTTTTGTTTTTTCATTTTGAGCTAACACAACTTGTTTGACCAATTTGTCTATTTGCACGCAAATACAAAATATGTTTCGCCAACAGTCGCTCTCCCGAGTGTGTCCCAACGTGGAACGATATTTGTAGATTCAGTTTTGGAAAATACCTGGGCGCTTACGTGCGCACACATTTCGCAACATGAAAGAAAGCGCGAGTAGCACTCGTACGAGAGCACGTCGTGCGAATACTTCTGAATAGTTTATTTCCATTTATTAGAAACACATAGGCGCGCAAAAGCCCGTTATTTATCGCAACGCAAAACGGCGCGCGAATATCTCTTCGTTTTCCGTTGTAAACATGAAAGATGAAAAAGTAAAAAATATAAAAAAACAAGCACCAGGGGATGGAAGTGAACTTTTGTTTATTGTATCATTAAATGAGCGAAATACACGCATCGAAAAACAAAGAAAGAGAGAGAGAGAGAGAGAGGGGGGGGGGTATAAAAAACTTAGTTTCAACCCCCGTGAATCAAAAGTTCGCCGCGTGATTATAGTCATATTTCATTCGCAGAATTACTGGTTCAACAGTGCTTTTCATTTTCAACAAGAAACATTTAGCGCATTGTTCGATTCATTATGCTCGAAATAAACGGCCATTGTGATTTTGATTCCAAGCTGTACCCCCACCCCGAAATGAGCGCGCCAATTTTCAGACACCACGGCATTCCTTTCAATCGCAGTTTAATTAATTTCACTTGATTGAATGTCAAACCATTATGACCACCTTTGACGATTGATAAAAAATGTGAAATCTGTCAAATGTCGGCAATTTTTTCCACAGTTTTATGTTATCTTTGATCAGATTTTTTGATTGATTTTCTATTTTATCTGAATCAGAATGAGGGTACATTTTTTGGAATAAATTGTTTCAGTTGTAATTTGCAACAAAGATGCATTTTAAGTGCATCTGCAACTCAACAAACAATGCAGTTTTCTGATGCATCAAAAATGCACTTTTAGTTGCACTGAAAGTGCATCATCAATTTCAATTGAAACTGCACAAAAAATGCAATTTTAGATTGCACTAAAAATGCATCTGCAACTGAAAAAAAAATGCATTTTAAAAATGTACTTGCAACTCAACAAAAAATGCAGTTTTCGAATGCATCAAAAGTGCATCTTCAAGTTTACGGAAAGTGCATTTAAAAGTGCACTGATTTAATTACCAAATTTGTTGTATTTTTCATTACTTTGTTCAATAAGATTTAAATGAAAATTATTTTCAAAATGTTGAATATCTTTTTTTGCGAATTTGAAATTTCGTTACTAATGATTTGTTTTCAATATTGAAGGTGATCCAGGAGGATGTGGCGTGACAGACGAAGTGAAGCAATGGATGGACAAAATCCAGAATTCTGGTGAGCCGGATCCCCCGCCGGCGCCTTCGAAAAGGAAGAAGAAGAAAAAAGCAAGTCCCGAAGGCGAGAAAAGACCAAAAGTAGAAGCCTGGGACGGTGCCAAAGATGAGAGTCCCAGTCACAAGTACAGCAAAGAAGCGAATGAACTCAGTCACAAAAGAACAAGGAGAGCCACGAGGCCAAAGGAGGACAACAAAAGCACGTGTTCGCTTTTCATTCAGACAGACCCTCTGATCTGGAGACACATCTCGGAACAGGTGAATTCGCCTCCCTCGTTCTTTCTCGTTATGTAAACACGTATTTAGCATCTCTTAAAAGCACACCCACACTCCGCAACGCCCTTTGTACATTCTCAGACGGTTCCTTTTATTGTAACAGATGCTGCGTTGAAAATATTCCGGAAAATATTTCCTCTCCCCTCTTTTTTATATTTTTTTTCTGTCCCTCCCAGCTCATTTTAATTTTTCATGCCTCACATCGAGAGACGTACATTTCATCCCATCATTTCAATTCGGTGGACGAAATCACAGTTAAGTCCATCGAATCAGAATCTAAATTATTCCCCGGCCGTTTTATAATTGGGCAACCTGAGAGGATCGTTAGTTTATTCATGGTACTGAAAACGTCCCATTATAAAATTGTTTTCAAATCCGAAAATGTACCTTCTGCTGCAAACGCTAATATTGTATCAATATTAAACTAGACTATTAATAATTCGTAATTACAGATGGGATGGGGCGAAAGTTAGAACCAAATACCAACTTGATTCGAAGGGACAAACATTTTTATTAATCCGAGAAATTCTCTCTGAATGAGTGAACACCAAGCCAATTGGAAAAGTAGCCCGGTTAATTCTTAATGCGAGAATTATCGGGCGGGATCAATTTTATTCACATCACGCCCAGCCACTGGGTATCTAATCTTTCTTAAAACTACATCTTTTTCATTATCGCGGGTTTAAGCGCCTTAACTGCAGTTATTATGGTATTAATTTTACAAGAGCAAGGGCATCTCGGGGGATGAATTTCGTGGCGCTCTCCCACTTTGTCTCAATCCTTTTTATTCCATAAGATATACGAGAGTTGGAAATTAATTTGTGCGATCCGCTGAATCGAACTGGAGGATTTAATTTGAAGAAAAATAAAATGTAAGAACAAAAAGTAAAATGTAGGAAAAAAAGGAGAAAAGAGAGGTAAAAATGTGAGACCGAAATTGAAAATGGAAATTGTGTGGGACGGGAAATGATTGTGCAACGTCGTTAACCGTGATTGTAATGTTGTTATGCATTTTTGCAGCTGCACCACGATGCGGAAAAAACTCGGGAGGAAATCCTTTCGTTAATCGCGCATCATGTTACGGCCGTGAACTACATCTACAAAGATACCAAGTTCGACGGCAGGATCGAGCACAGGAACATCAAGTTCGAAGTTCAACGGATAAAGGTAAAGGGATGGCTGATGACGTTCGTTAACGAAATCGTGTAACGAGATACCAATTTGTCCAGACGATTGTCAAGCGACGGGAAACAGGATATGGAGAAAGAAAAATTTTGTACCATTTCAATTTATCGTTTACTACCAACGTCCCAAAGTGTAATGAATATTACATTTCTTTCGGCCGCGTTTCGCCGAGTTTGCAACCAAATGCGTTGTGTAAATTGTAATTGCACAATTTTTGCAAAAATATCGCGTTCCATTTTGTTACCATGCTTATGATACAAGTATATTCTCTCTCGGTTTATTCTTTTTTGTTGGTTTTGCAAATTTCCGCGATATTCTAATTGCAATGTTTATTTTCCCATGTTAATTTCAATCTAGAAAATCATCAGGACGAAAATTTCATTTCACAAGATAATCAAGTTTACGTTAAAAGCCTGTCTGATTAATATTATTTTATAATCTATCTTGTCTGAAAAAAGCTTAATGAATACTCAAAATTGGACGTACGGTGTTATAAGAAAAAAAAATCTTGCCTACAGGGGCCCCAACTTACTTCAAGTCTACCGGAATTATGAATTCAAATTTGCTTCCCGGTTTTTCTTCACTTTTAAACAATTTAAAATGATTGTTTGGTATTGAATTGCAAACTTTAACAGACTTTTGACTTGATTAGTTATTAAAGACTATTTAAATTACTATTAAAGTTATAAAATAAATTAATTTAATTATCAATTAAGTTAATGTACCTACAGAGAAACACTAGAACAAAGAGTTAAATTATTTTGAAACGTGTACAATTTTGTATTTCAATAATTGTTCAAAAGTTATTCAAGATTGTTATTGAACTGTTTGGGCATCCGGTTCCAAAGTTAAAGCTTGAACTGAAATACAATATTGTATAGAAATTGCATCCGAGCGAAAGAGGGTCCATTGATTTGCGCATTCAAAAGCTGAGGTTGAAACCGAGCTTTGATACTGACCCGAGCTCAAAGCGACGTGAAATCGTGTTTGATTTGAATGCGTTGAAAGTAGCCGGGACGCGAGAACGGGGAAAAAAATAATACAACGTTCGACAAATGAGCCCCCGATTGGTTTCAGATCGACGACGACACTGCCTGCACGCACCCGCAAAATTACGGCGACCAGAATCCCTTTTGCATGGAAAACATCGACGTGAGCAACTTCCTGAATCTGCATTCGTTGGGCAATCACGAGGATTTTTGTCTGGCCTATGTGTTCACCTATCGGTGAGTTGAATGAGGAAACCTCATCTGGAGACAGCCGCTGTTAATATCACATCGACTCGATTCGTTTGAATTGTTACAGGGATTTCACCGGTGGCACTCTCGGTCTTGCTTGGGTGGCTTCCGCTTCCGGTGCCTCCGGAGGTATCTGCGAGAAGTACAAGACTTACACCGAGACCGTCGGAGGCATGTACCAATCCACAAAGAGGTCCTTGAACACCGGCATTATTACCTTCGTGAATTATAATAGCCGAGTGCCTCCTAAAGTGTCTCAACTCACTCTGGCACATGAGATCGGACACAATTTTGGATCGCCGGTAATTTTCATCAAATCTTATTCCTAATCATTGTTATTATTATTTTTTAAATTTTGATCTTAAAAATTTTAATTTTTTTTCATTTTTATTTGTCGGTTTTTTTTTCTTATTACTGAGGAACAGGGAGAATGAAGGCAGAATGGAAATTATACAATTTACAAAGCATAGAAAATTGCTGTCGGGCAAGAAGAAAGAAAAGGTCAGATCGCAAAAGTGAAGCTTGTAAAGTACAATTTTTTATTTATATCAAAAAACCCAATGAAAGTTTATAGGAGGAAGAAATAAAAAGCACGCGCGCAGAGACAGCGACAGTAGATTAATAAAAAGCTCACTTTACCTTTGTTGCTTGAGCAAATGTTTGAAGTCGATGGACTATTTTTTATGTCAGATCTGCTTGCGTACCAATATTGGAAAAGAAATATTATTTCTTAAATGCCTTTTTCTCTCTATACTCTTGGCGTTTTACGTCCTTTTTTTCTTTTCGCGGTGATAAAAACAATAAACGAACGTACGAGCGTGCGATTTTCTGTTTATCAGCGCGAACTTTTACTTCTTCGATCCCGAAAGACGATTGTATAATTTATAAACTGGATCTTTCATAAAAGGAAATCGTGATGGTAAATGAAAGCTTAGATAAACACAACTGAAATGAACCCTCGCGTTCTCGAAAAGTCGGGATAAAAAGAAAAGAGGGAGAAAAGGTGCACCGTCTTCGAGGCGGAGCGAGCGCGAGAAATAATAAAGTCTAGTTTCAGAGTCGATCCGGCGACTCGTCGCGTCATATTTATCTCGCGTGACGTCGCGCGTTGCGTGATTTAATTTTATATTGCATCGCGAAATTGCGGCGCACGTAACTCATTGTGTTGCATTGTTCCACATAATTTTTCTCTCTTTCTCTCCCCTGAATTCAAGCGTATCTGGAAAAAAAAATATATCACACACGCGGCTCGCTTTAATTCTCCACGTTTTACTTCCACTTTTGTGAATTCATATGTGGTACCGCTTCGACTTTAATTGTAAAAGTTCTCGTCGGGTTTGAATGTAGTCCAAAAAGTTTTTAAATAAAACAAAAGGGGGCAGAGAGAAAATGGTCAAAGAATTTTTCAAGAGCAATCCGAATATTTCATCATCGAGCTTCACAATTTTATTTGTTTCCTTTTTTTTATTATCGCTTTTCATTTTATCGCATCCCTTTTTGGATTTGATATCCCAATTGGAATTACAATTTCAAATTTTGATTCAATTTGTTGAATTAAACTTCATGTTTTATTTCACGTTGAAAATGTTTGTAACAAGATATAAGAGAGCCCCGGATGCACAATGTTTCACTACGGCCAGTGTATTTTATGTCTGATGTTACACGAATGTATGTACGTGAAATCTGACAACTTGATTTCTATGTTGCAGCACGATTTCCCGCCGGAATGTAGACCCGGTGGTCCCAATGGTAATTACATCATGTTCGCCTCCGCAACGAGCGGAGATCGCCCAAACAACAGCAAATTTTCGAAATGCAGCATCGGGAACATTAGCAATGTATTGGACGCCATTGAAGACAACAAGAAAAGAAACTGCTTCACAGGTTGCTGCCTCGTTGTTTTATTTAAACGAAACAGTCAAAGTTGCGACTTTACTGGAAAACGAAAAAAAAAAAGAAGACAAAAGATCGACATTTCAATTTGCTCTATAAACTATAAAACGAAGATAAAAAGAATGACCAATTTTTTGCAAAATTAATCTCAAACAAAATGTTCGCTTTTACAACCGAGATTGTGTTTCCTTTCGGCGATGATTTTTTGCAGAACGACGACCATAAACTGGGAACAAAATTTGATATGATAATATTGCTTCGCTTGTATCTATATGAGTTTTATAAACTCTGTAATATCTGAAAAAAATGTTGAAAGAAAAACGAAACGGTTTAATGATAAAATGTTTGTTGTAAACGTTTAGTTATGAAAATTAAACGCAGCCCATTGATTTGTCGTTTGAGATGTGGTTGATGGCGATGGTGCGACATTAGATAAATTGAAGTCTGGCTAGTGTAGTAAAAATGCGCTTTTCTTTTGGACGTAGTGTCGGCTGGGGCGTTCTGCGGAAACAAGATTGTCGAAGCGGGCGAGGAATGCGATTGCGGATACGACGACGCTGAGTGCACAGACAAATGTTGCCATCCACGACAATCCGAAAGCGATAAGAAGAATAAAACAGGCAACGGATGCAAAAGAAAACCGTTCGCCAAATGCAGGTAATACTATATATTTCACAGGCAAAATATAATGAAGATCATTTAGTCCGCTCTTTTCAAATTTCACATTTTGTTCACTGTATAAAGCACTTTGACACAATGGTGTAAACTTTATTTCATATCTAAAATAGGAAACAGCTTATTGTAAGAATTGATTTCATTG
This sequence comes from Trissolcus japonicus, assembly GCA_030522925.1. NCBI lineage: Eukaryota > Metazoa > Arthropoda > Insecta > Hymenoptera > Scelionidae > Trissolcus > Trissolcus japonicus. Next base: position 119,345 of record JAPYZS010000298.1, on the reverse strand, counting down.
TGTAGTTGCAAAACTTGTTGAGAATTGTGCAAAGAAAAAAGATTCAGAATGATAAAATTTTTATCAACTTTACCTGACTTCAGTTATCTCTCAAAAATGTGAACATTGAAAAATACATCTCTCCGTTTACGATTTTGAAAAAAGAGTCATTGTGACATTTCATTTTGTGACTCAAAGCAAACAATTAAACTGCAAATAAATTTTGAAACTTGGTTTTGGTTAGACATAAAAAGACATAAAAATCTCGGCGCAGCCTTGAACGTGTTTACGTGACGTGATTTTTATAATTTCCTTCGTGTTTTCTTTTCAGCCCCAGTCAAGGTCCATGCTGTTCGAGCACTACGTGCCAATTTGTTCCGTCGAGAGATAAGGTTCAATGCAAGGCTGAATCTGACTGCAGCTACAATTCAACGTGTAATGGGATATCATCCGAGTGTCCTGCGCCACTGCCAAAAGCAAACAAGACTAGATGTAACGAGGGAACTCAGGTAAAGATCTCTCGTGCTTCTTGGCTTTTGTGGTCGACAAATGACACGTGCTGCAGTTTTATCGTACAAGATGTTTTATTTCGCTCAACTCGTGCGGTAGTTCAAGTTGTTACTTTTGAAATTGATTGACGAAAAGTACACTCCTCTCCGTTTTCCCTCTGGGAACAAATTTTGAAACATCGCAAACGCAAAATGTCAACGAAAAAAAATGTGAGAACTAAAACTGTATGTCCAAAAAAAGAAAGAGATTGAAAATAATTCGTCATGAAAGTTTATTATTCATAGCTAAAATTAATTAACTCCGGAAATTAAATTTCCATTTGTGCTAATATTGACATGGTTAAGGGAGCTAATTTTATGTTCGGCATATAACGATGCCGACGAATTGCATTTAAAAAGTAAAATAATAAGTTTTAGAGGAACGTCAACGGCGCGGAATTTCTTTCTTTCTTATTTTTTTTCCTTCTGTTTCCATCCAGGAACAGCAGCGGCAAAATTAAATCCTGTTGTTGCAGCTTTTAACTTCTTAGACATTTGGCGCGTTTTCCTTTAATTTATTTTAATGTTTTGCACTCAACTCTCCCCGTTCCCGCCGCTCGAATTTTCCTGTTGAACAGACTCTTAGAAAAATAACTTTGACGCTTGTTATATCGAGGCGTACGCTGGAAAGATAACTCGGGCAAAAAGTTATTACAAATTGCAGGATCCGTGAGGAGGAATAAATCAATATCAAAGCATCGTTTAATTTTATATATTGTAAACAAGTGGGACTTGTGAAAAGTTCAAAACCCTCTTTTACGGGCGCAGCCATTTTTCTTTTATCGTAATTTAATTTTACAACTAATAAAAAGGACTCGTTTAAAATTTAATCTCCCTTTTGGGGGTTAAATTTTAATAGCCTGTAACGGAACTTTGATAAATTTTGTAAAACAAATATCATCCACAAACAAATAAGAATGTTTAATAATGCATCATTAAGTTTAATTTAATTTTCAGCCAGTTCGTCGAAGCGCGGGCTTTCGAAAAATTATTCATTTACTCTCTGTGAATTAGTTTCGATGCTAATTATTATTGGAGCACCAAAAATTGAAATTACATTGTTACAAAATATTAATTACTTTTGTTTCGACAAAATCAAACGAACGAATTTCATTAATTTGTCAAAAGGCTTGATAAAAATAACTTCATTAACCGAAATTACTCAACTGATTGCTCTTTAGATCGAAAGACTCGTTTTTTTAAAAAAAAAATCACTTTCATAAAAGCCGTAACGTACAGATTGTCTCTTGAAAATCAATTAACGATTTTTGAAACGGGCCAAAAAACAGAAGCTCAAAAAAATAGAATAATTGACCTATCCCAGCTTTTTGCTTTTCTTCTGAAAGCAAATTTTTTCAACGTAAAAGATTGTTCCCGACCGTAACCGAATAAAACGCGGATTGCTTTGTGTATGGGCCAGTTTGTTGAAAATTGCATTAACCCTCTGGACACGTATTTTTTGTTCACAGCTGTGCATCAACGGCGACTGCACTGGATCCATATGTCTGGAGTGGAACCTGACAGAATGTTTTCTGACGAGCAACATCATTCCAAATATTGATAAGAGGAAGCTGTGCGAGCTGGCGTGCCAGAACGGAACCGACCCGTCAACGTGTCGAAGCACCAGCGAGTTCGCGCAGAGCGTCGGCCTGCCCAAAGGCGGAATCAGTCTGAGACCCGGCTCGCCGTGCGATAATTTTCAAGTAATTCGTCGAGCGTCCATGCTTTATCAGACAGCGACCTGAGTCTTTCATATTTGGACGACGTTTTTGCCGGACGTAACACAATCGATAAAATCTGGGGCTCCGAAACCGATCTCGCCCCAGCAACAATTTATTTTAAAAATGTTTCCAGTCGTATGTATACGCTAACGGCGCGCGGGACAGTCGATATCAATTACATTAAGACAATCGACGTGCACCTTTTTGAATTATTTATGGAACGGCATCAGCATATTCGTCGCACGTGAAAAATCTCAGCCGTCGCGCGCCGGCAACGTCGCGTTCATAATTTATTAAATTATACGATTTTGACGACGGCGAAAAAAGAAATAGTTCTCTCGTCCTTTCATATGAAAGCAGATGAATCGATTTACTGATCAGTCACCTTTCTGAGTCGGACAAATTTTTATTCAATCGCAGTTTGTTCGGATAAAAATATCCCTGGGTGAATTCAATTACATATCTAATTCGATCGAAATTCACTTTGCAAAATCAAAAAGAAAAAATAAAATTGTCGGCCGGCAATTAACGTTGTCTGAAAAATAAATGTTTGTCCATTTTCGAGCGATGTAAGAGGAGGGAAATCCACTTTCCTGTGATCGTATTTACATCTCATTTTTCTAGTTTTTCATTCATCTTAAGAAGGAAATTATATTTTTTCATTTGGAGGACAATTTTTAAAAAAAAATGTTTTATTGCTCGGCAGGGTTATTGCGATGTTTTCTTCAAATGCCGCGCCATCGATGCCGAGGGTCCTCTTGCCAGATTGAAAAATCTTCTTTTCAATAAGGAAACATTATTGACAGTCGCACAATGGGTCACGGTAAGTTTCATCCGAGTCCATTCAGTTTATGATAATTCATTTCATCTTGCGAAATGTCCTGTGCAAAACAGTAATCAACATAACAGATAATTACAGAACTCGCCAACGTTTTAGACAAGATGCAAAAAAAAATATATAAATAAATTACAAAAGAGAACGGACGGCTTTAAGAACAACGATGATAAATCTCGATTTGCACAATTGCACGGAAACATTGTCGTTGCATCGCGTTCAAATTGAGTTTTAACAATAAACAATATTAATGCGCATATATTTGTTACAGGAATTTTGGTGGGCGGTCGTCATGATAGGCATTCTATTTATCATCTTTATGGGTCTCTTTATCAAGTGCTGTGCCGTTCATACTCCGTCGAGTAATCCGAAGAAACCGCCCGCGAGACGTATAAGCGATACTCTGCGAAGACCGATGAACACTCTCAGAAGAATGGTAAGAATAATTTCGCCCTGATTTCTGTATCTATAACTCATTCAGTTGTCACCACTTGTATTTGAAATATTATTTTCTTTCATTCCATTCAAAACAATTTTTACTTGTTTATTTTGATATGAAATAAAATATTGCTTGAAATAATCAAATATTTAAACGAAAGAACATTTTTTACTTCTTTTAACATATTTCATACTCAACTATTCAAACAGAGACAAACTGACCATGCCATCGTGTAAAGGGGGCCAAGAGCTCTTATTAGAGTACCCACAAGCCAGGGTTTGGAATTATCAAAAACAAAATTCAAAAAATTGTAACATAACCTCAAAAAAATCAAAATTTTATTTTTTTCAGGTTATGTTTCATCAAAAAATCAAGTGCGAAGGCTTATTTTCATGTGAAATTTTGCGTTCCTTCCAGTTTTAGAATCAATAAGTTTACTTTGTAAATGGTAATAATAATTCCCATTATCTTTTTATTATCCATCTTGAAATTTTATTAAAAAAACAATTTTCATTAAGCACGGGATAAAGTTTTTTGCTTAATAATACAATTTTTTTGTTATTTCACATAGCAATTGGTTTTTTTCCCCTGCACAAACTCAATTAGTTTGTATTATGTCAGATTCGCGAAAAACAAATACACCATGTGTGCAATAAATCAATCAGACGAATTCACGATAACAATTCTAGTGTAATAAACTTTTTGATAGAATTATATTTTGCGGAAACTCCGCAATTTCAGGTCAATTCGTGTGTTTTAAAATCTTTCATTGGTATCAATCAAACTGTCACTCGCGAAACAATTTTGTCAGTTGCACAAAATTTCATTCCAATGGATAATAGCATGTGAGGAGAAAAAAAAAGTTATACATATTTCAACCTTGCAAATTTTCTGCCCGTCAGTCATTGAAATTGTCCGACCTCTTCGTTATGAATTATACAAATTTTTCGTTCAATTGAGTTATCAACTTTGATGAAAATGTATCATCAAAAATTTATAATCCAAAACTCTGAAAAAGTCGTCGCAAAATTTACCGCCGGACTGGTTATTTGAGTTTTCTTTTGTTCTCGAGATATACCATTTTTTTTTTTTTTTTTTTTTTTTTTTCCAAAAAGCAGTCAGTTCAGTTTTATAATATCCATTGACACGTTTCAGTTTAGTCCAAAAGAAAAATTTTTCCGAATAAAAGGAATCAATAAAACTATATAAATATACTGCGTGAGCTAGTTCTTTAACGCTGCAGATAGAAAGATAAATCATAAAGGGCTTAGGGGGTCTTGATTGAAGAAAATTTATCTCGCAGGAAAGGCTACCAAGTCAATTTTGTAAAACGTTTTTGATCGTCGATGAGTCGAATCACTTAAACTTTCAGTATTATTTCATTTGTATCATTTTTTTGTTTTCATTATCATTTTTATTTTAAAGTTGAGTTTTATTCAATTTGAATTCTAATTTTTATTTTCGTTTATTTCAGCGTCATCCGCACGGAGGTGGAGGAGGTCCTAGGAGCGTTCCACCCAGGCCTGGACAGAGTTACGGATCCAGGGGTCCTTCCCATGGCTACGGGGAAGGCCGAGGAGCTCAGTATTATCCTAAAGGTATAACTATCGCTCTATAAAATAAATCATAATCATGAAATGGTTGCTAGAAGTTTGTTCACGAAGATCAAAGTAATTTCAATGATTTTACATTCGAAAACTGAAATAATCAAAACTCAAATTTTTCAACTGTTGTCTAACTGCTATTCAATTAAACTGTAAAACTAATTTAATCTTCATCAAGCTTTTCATAATTTCTCAACTTAACAAATCCACCAAACTATTTCATGTGCCAAAACAAACGATTCAAGGAATACCATCTGTAATAAAATTGGACTCAAATTCTTGATCCTACAGACGTCAGATCTCTTATAAGCTTTATGATGAAAAATCTTGAACGATTCCAGTTGTCCTGCTAATTTCGCGATATTAAATTGTCCGGTGACCTGATTTTGTTGAACAACAAAAGTTGCATCAAAATATGCACGTTGTCTCTTGCATCATTGTTGCATTGAATCGTTCGGTTGGCAAGATGCCGTGAACAAACTTGATCGCAAACTGCTTACGCTCTTCTCCTCCTTACGATAGCCCGTAAACTATATCAATGTTTTCTCCTGTTCGCATTCTCCCCTGCATTGATTGACGCGCATCACTACCTCTCACTATCCTTCTATGAGCTACAGAGGTGAGCTGCAGCCTAATTATAATCATGAATATTCTGCTTTTGCGAAAAACGATCGATCTTGTTATGCTGAAGTACAACATTTCAGCCTTCATTCTTGCAGCGACAAATTTATCGCTCGGGGATTTATCCCCGAGCGAAGCCGAATCGACGCACTTTTATCATTTTTGTTTCCGTTGTGATACATCATAAACCGACCTGATCAATTTATCTTTTTAGAAAATTTGTTAAATTTCGTATTATTTTATTTTGTTCGGTTGTTTGAACTGTTGTATGTACAAATTTGAATTCTAACAATGTCGTTCGAGTTTCGTGTCGAATGTTTGAACAAGTTTTTGTTCCAAGTTTTGCAATGAAATTAGATTCATAAGAAAAATGGTATCAGAAGGTCATAAATCTTTTATTAAAAAGGAAGAGAGTCATGAATTTCAAAAGGGCGAGGAAACAAGAATGAAATCAAGGGTGGGATTCGATTTGCATATTATACCGAAGCGCAATAAAAAATTTCTGTCGTTTTTCGCGAACCGGCAAGTGAATTCACGAACAGATCTGCATGCTCGCGTTGTTTATTTGGCGTCTGACTTCTTTTTTTATTCTTTTTTTTTTATCCTTCTGCCTTCTACACGCCACGGTACCGTGTAATGAAAGTAAAACTTGAATTGCTTCGGAGCTCAAGAACAAAAGTTTGCGTTCTAGGCTCGTCAAACGACTCGGTTCCTTTTCTTCTTCGCGAGCTCCCATCTTTTTTTTTATCTTGCCCTTTTAAACCCGCGGAAGTTTGTGCATTCAATCCTATTTTTCCCGTATCGATCGATCTCCGTCGTGTAAAATGTCGACCGAAATGTACATTGATCAAATATTGGCAATGCGTTTTTTTTTATTTATACAAATATATGATCCATCTATGATTTCTGAAACGATATGTTTTGTCAATATGTTTTATATATGAGCAAGGATCGTTTCTTCACGCCAGTTTTTTTAACATTGATTTTTTTACAACAATTTACGTAGCGAAAATAGAATAAGATGTCAAAAATCTGACCCGGAGCAGCCTGCATGTATAAATATTTTATTGAAAGTTCACAATCTTCTCATACGGTGAGGATTAATTAAAGAAATTAGATGAAAACCTTGCAAGTTGAACGACGACGAGAAATGTTTATACATGATTGAGCATCTTACGGATGTACACTGAACTGTCCTTTTTCTTTCGAACCTTGCTATTGGAAAGTGCCAGTTAATCTGTTCGAATGCATGCGCAATATTCAATGCATCTATAATATCCAGTGCGGGGATAATATTCCACTTAACTATATTACTGGTATTCCCGGGCTTTCATCTAATGGCTGTATTAATATTCCACATATCTCTTGCTTCTATACTGACTTCTTTTTTTTTTTCTCAAGATTTAATGAACCGATCGGATGACCAATTATCATGTCCTTCAACAAGAAAACTCATCACTATTTCACAAAGGAACGGTTCAATAATTAAACGTTCCGCTAAGTAAATAACTAAACAAATAACCAATAATTCATCATTAATAGCAATAATTCTTCATTAATAGAAAATAAAATTATTGAATCATATTTTTATTACCATAACTTTTCAATCTCAACCCATAGCAAAGTTTGAAAAGAAAGTAAAATTTTTATTACAATATCATCTTGTATCCCTTGCAATATACATAGCACTCATTACAATATAGATTTCAGGATACAAATTTTAATTTTTATTACAATATGATATTGTATTTCTTACAATTTAACATAGTAATCATTACAATATAGTTTTTCTCATTAAATTTTCAATCGTGACAAAAACATCCTCCTCCTCATTTCATTCCATCTTTTAATCTTAAATGTTCGTTATCCCTAATCACAGAGAGTATTTCTAAACCTTATGCAGGATATCGCTCGGTTCCCACAGCTAGTGCGCCACCCAGCCGCAATGCCGCACCCAGCAGCGGGCGCTCCAATCATCCCGAACTTTACGCAGGGGCCTATTCGGGTGCCGGAGGAGGTGGCCGAGGCGCAGCCTATGAGATGAGGCACCACAACAACAAAGTGTGATGCGCCTAGAGCCTTGCCATCTGGAGCCAAGGTAAGGTCCAAGGTACTCTCGTAACTGCGCCAGGCACATTATTCTGTGATGCGAATCCATGCCGACACCTGCCCAGGACGACGATCGACGTTCACGTTGCTTCGCAGGGCAACTTTGTACCCGAACCAACACCGAACTAGCAAAATTTAAAAAAAAAAAACAAAAAAAAGACGCAAATTCATGGCAGGTTGTGCATGTTCATTATGTTAAGTATGCGTGTACGTGTGTCGTTTTCTCCCCGAATGCCGATTGCCAATTGTCGCAAACGCCCGAGAATTTGTAACTCGCTTCTACTCTCAACTTGGTTCATCGATTTTTTTTATTCTTTTAATTCGTTCTGTTAGTCTTTTTTTTTAGTTCTTTTTTCTTCTTTGTTTGTCTGGTTGGTAGAACAAGATTTTTTCAAAGCATGTTTAAATTATTTAGGTTGACAAGTTCTGCAAAACTTTCTCTCGCAAAAGTCAACTCGGCAAACGAACATCAGCCCCCCAAGTTCGAGATAAAGCGAGTGTACTGCCACGTAGTGCTTTCGCGCGTTTGCGATTTTGTTTCCTGCTCAAACGTCGCTTCTAAAACATGCAATTTTTCTGTGGTATGGCCGCGCCGGGGTCGCTTCATTTTTTTTCTCACAGGGTGTTCCCCCGAGCGGCCCCCGGACGTTCCTATGAATTGTTTCGATCGCCCGAACCGCGACACAACCTTCAGCTCGCATTTCATTTTTTTTTGTATTGTTCAGTATACTTGATTTTTACGACGAGTGAGATGATGGTTCTTTCGTTTTCTTAGCCTTGAGAAGGAAACTTGATGTGAATATTTTGTAAAGATTAAACGTTTGATCGAGGATATATGTTTGTTATACGATGATTCATAATTCTACGTGACATTACAGACACAAGTCAGATTGCGTTCAAAATGCCGTTCCAATTTTTGATCTTGTGTTCATCTCTTCTCAATGAGTTCGATTTTAAGGATAAACGACTAGCGCCGAGCGAGACTTCGTTTGCGACTTTTCTTTGCATACTTTGTAACAAACGAGAAGTACTGTTTTATTGAAAAACAATCTGTACTTTGATAACTCTCCCCCGCTGTCTTTCGTCTACGACTTTCATTATAATTGTTCGATTGTTTTGACGATTCGTGGTAATGTCGAATGTTTGTATATTTTTAATGAATTTATAAAAGGAGAAATAAAGTAAGGTAAACGTTATTGTTTGCAAATGAAGGCGTCATTTTTACAGCTGCGTTTTGTAATTTGTAATTGAGTTTCGTGTCGATTGTACATAAAACGTACGTACACACGGGTTTTGTGATATTGGTGTTGTTGACGAACAATATCGATGGGACGGAATGTACTTTGCATTTTAATTGATGTACAAACAAGTGACATATGATGTCGCGCGACAAGAATATTTTGGTACGAAGTTTTAGAGATTTGGAAATTAATAGCATACCTTACTTTGTGATTGCATTCTGTTTAAGGACGTTAGAATAACTTGCCCCCCCCCCTTTTTTTATCGATAAAATTAGATTTAAACGCATATAGCTATGAACAAACAATTATGTCTAGTGGTGCCATCGTTGCGAGGTTTACGGCTTTGCAACATCACACACCACGTCACACAAACCGCGCTCTGATCTCTTTACCGTGGTAGAAATAATTTAAATTATAAAACAAAACGTGCGTTGGTATGACAATTTTGTTACTAGGCAATTATGTTGTGCCGAGTTGCAGCGAGGTATGCTTTTGAGATGGGAAGCGAACGTCCGCTTGAAATTCGTGTGAACAACAAGTTTTTCGTATTAGTGATACTCGATCTTGAGGTTGCATTATATTGAATCAATGATAATTACCAGCTCGAACGAACATAAGTTATACAAATTGCGAATTAAGTTTTATTGATAATTGCGAGATTCAAATCACGTCCGAGCAATTCGAGGTTGAGATATATCGCGGGTCTGTAGACCACTTTTGTTATAGTCGGACCAAAGAAAACTCCCCCGATGATTTGCGCCTCCGTCGTTTTGGAGGCTCAGCAGTATTTGTTTATCGCTCATGTCACACCTTTGTATTGTCATTAGTGCGTCAAAAAAAAAAAAAAAAAAAAAAAAAAAAAAAAAAAAAAAAAAAAAAAAAAACGAGCAGTCGAACACGAACAATAATGCGACGTGTGATTTCACATAAGGCTGAACATTTAATCTGCATTGCCATTTTTCTGAACCCTTCGACTGCCACTTGGTTTTTTAAACTTTTTGAACAACAATTTTTACAGTCATCTTAGCTTTTACACTTTCTTCGAATTTTTTTTTTTTGACAAGATTTAAAATATGACTCCGTTTTTCTAAGTTACTCTAAGTTCCGATTAGTCTTTACACCAAATATAATGGCACTGAATTTTTCTAACTTGTTCAATTTCGTTCGATTATTTTTGTATGACAAATGAATCTGTTGGAAATGTTCAATTTTTGATAGATAGATCTTACAGTCTGAAGCCTAGAAACTCATCGATACGAATTTCTCTCTTGTATTTGAAATTCATTTTGTGCTCATAAATATTTTCTATTGTGATTTCAAAAAGTCGGTTTTCTTTTTTTGTTTCTTCTTTTCGCCTTCATTGATGAAATTGAATTTTGGCAAACACTGCGAAATAGGACTTGGGGACTATCCCAAAATCAATTGAGAAACATCAATGTTGGTCGCATTTTCGTCGCAGTTCGCGACTTTCGAGTGACGTGGCAATGTACAATAGACGTAAAGTGATTATACCGAACGGATGTGAACGAATGGACGAATAAAACACGAATCAAACGGAAGCAAAGAAAAGCCAAGATTCAGTGTCCCAAGGACTGACGTTGAGCATAAGACGGAGCGTGTATACCTGTGTAAATAAATCGACGTATACATATATACCGCACATATATGTATATCAAATAATATTATAATTACTGCAAAAAACAAATGGTAAAGCGAGTTAAATAAATGAGAAACTTGTTTTTTTGTATATCAAAAGAAAAAAACATGTATTATAGCGTATATATATATTATTTCTGTATTTTATATTAAATAAAAACAAAACGAGAGGCAAGATTGACGTATCGAGTGCGCATTCGTATAGTCTTAAAAGAATGTTTGTGGGAGACAATTTCGATCGGATACGAGAGATTTGAGGAGACAAGACTTTCTTGCACGACGAGAGCAACCTTTGCGGGGTTAAAAAAAACTTTTCCTCAAAAAGAAATAGAATAAAACAAAAAGTTGTAATAAATTAACTATTAGAACATTGCTCTTGTTTATAGCCGCCTGATTAACGCAGCGCACAATTTTGCACATTATTTACATCTAGTGCGCCCCAGCCATGCATCATTTAAAATATTTTTATAACCTGGGCGAAGAAAAGCGGTCTGCAAATGTGAGTCGGAAACGTCTCTCGGGTTTGAACAATGACTGTTACGTTTCGCAAAAAACAGAACGAAAGAAAAGGAAAAATTGTCGTCGCGGTATGTATCTTGAACTTGCATAAACGTTGCGACTTTGTTTTCCATAACTCGATTTGCATTCCTATCGCCGTTACTAAAAACGATGCTTCGAGTGTAGCGGTGGCGGATGAATTTGATCGTTCATTTGAAAAGTAGATTAGAATGCTAACGAAGCTCTCAAATAGCAAAGCAATTGCAGTTTTTTGTAATGCGAGCATGACTTCAATGCTATTGACTGTCAAATTTTTCCGTACCACGTTTTGCTTTTTCTTTTTTCTTTTTTTTTTGTTTTTTTTTTTCGACTTTTCAATCGCGTAATAAAATACAGCGAAGAGATGTAAATAATGAACCAAAAACCTTTGTGCGAAATTGGATACGGAGTAGCTCTGAACAAGTTTTTGTATGTCTACCAAGCGAGTAGATTTCAATGATTGATCGCGCTTTTAATTCAAACTGAGATATATGCTTAGTGTCTGTCATCGGCCCGGACCACTGCCAAGTGAAAATAGTTGCGCAATCAGACTCTACTGAACGTTTCGCGGGCCGAGCCACTCATTTTCATTCGACGTCACTGCCATAATTATCATAGCGGAAAAGTTTAGTTCCAATCAGTCTCAATGAAAAAGTACCTTCCCACAACTCAAAATCTACATTTCATTTTTTTCCTTTAATTTCTCTAGTCTGAAGATAAGTTAGATTTTGTACAATTTACAAAAAGTGTCCGATTGGATTTAACTGCAAACATTTAGAATTGCGAAATTTTATAAAACGAGGGTTGGATGTTTTTTGTTTAAGTCTGTTTAAAACTTTTTTTTAAAGTTTAAAATCATTGTTGGATGGTATTTTTTCATAGGGATGACAGAGGCAACCTCTCGTCTCTGGATGAACCAATAAATAAAATGTGTGCGTAAACAAACAAGAGAAAAACAAACAGAAAAAAAGACGCGGAAGAACGATGAAGGAATCCCTCTTCGATACTTGACCTCAATATCCGTATTTAAGCTTCCTTTCGGCGGTCCTCACTTGAACGCCGACAAGCTCATCTCTAAACGCAACTAATATGATTTCTGAGATCGCGCGCCCACCGAACAAGCGCGGGCGACGAAGCTTCGGGTGAAATTGCAATCTTTGTTTGCAAAGCTCTTGTAAATAAAACGGAGCCGCTAATCGGATCGGGTTGATCAGCTTTCGAGCGAGGACTGGCTCTTCTATTGCGATGCACTATTCTATAACTTGTAAATACAGAACAGAGACAGTAAGGATGGAACAAAAGTTGAAAATTATATTTTTTCTATCGATTGAGAAAAAATGATGATAAGATGCGGTGACCTATCAATCTATTAAATGCATGCATTTTTTCGTTCCAATTCGAAAATGACCTCTTTGATATCTCGACGTTCTCATCCGTTTTTGCCGAAAGAACTACGACATTGTATCTCAATTTCGACCACTCATTTCGTCGAAATATCGTGTCAATGATAACGTCGAGATTTTATTTGTTCAGCTTTCGAAAGTTGATCGGTGATATCATCTTTGTAATTTATTCAACATTGAATTTCAATTTCAAAAGGAAAACTGAAAACTAAAAATGTTGCAACTTTCAAAATTTGAATTCTTCGTTTGATGAAAAACAAAATGAATATTCGGTACCAGTTTATTGAAAAAAGTGTGAGACAAATTACAAAAATGAACACCACCAAATGACCAATCGCCTGAATGTAGATTTGGACTACTTTTCTCTTTTTCCCTTTGTCAGAGGAAACCAATGTTTAGAACGTGGAGTGTATTCGTAATATTACAGATATACGATTAATTGTGAATATTTCTTGTGTTATATTAATATGTGGTTACAAAGAACATTGTAAAGATCTAAATAAAGCATACATTTTACATTTAAGACCGTCGTTTTACTGGTACTTTTTTCTTTGTTACCTTATTCCCGTCCGAATCGTCGTAGACAAAAATATATTTGTGACGCTCGATGGTGTCGATGTCTTTTTCCAGTTGCTTCAGCGTCTTTTCCAGATTGGATTTTCGTTTGATCTGAGGCGGCGTGTTAATAATAAAAGGCAGCGTTTGAAATTCCGACATCAACTGGTCCCAACGTTTCTTCATCCCCTAAATTTCAATTTCAAATCATATTCAACTTATAATTTAATTTCTTATTTGTTTTTTTTTAATATAAAATTGTAACTTTTGCATCCACTTACAAGTAGAAGACTTTCCCGTTCCTCATTGGAGATCATTTTACATTTCTTTTTCGGCAGCCCTTCGATATTCACGTTTTCTAACTCGTCGCAATTTTTTTCATCGGGTTTCAATTTTGGGACTTCTTTTCTTGTGCGCTTTTTTTTTAGAAAATTCGGCAGTTTCTGTGATGGGCAATCAAAAGGATTGTAGGAAAATTTGTTATCAGAAAGAAGGTAAGAGAACTTTTGATTTGTAATCCATGAACGGAATTAATTGGACGCACATCTTTTCGATTGACGTAGACGGGTAATAGTCCGCTGGAAACCAAGTCGTGAGTGTCCCCGAACCGATTATCCACGTAGCGGGGCTTTATCGCCGGTGGTTTTAATTTTTTTGCACTCAGGAGATTAGCCTTCCGAAAATTAATCCGCCCCAAAGTTACGGGATCCTTCGGTAACAAAATTGGCTCTTTTTCATTCGGAAGAACTTTCGCCTCAAACAATATAACTTTTTTAACTTTGCAACCGCCCTCCGGAATTAACCACGGCTTGTTGTAAGTTAGTTTTTGATGAAATCGTTTCCGGTGATTTGAATAGGTTTCCAATTTAGTTAACGACTTATCTTTTCTACGCTTCTTTGATCTGAATATACGAAGATGGCCAAAATCATCCAACTTAGTTTCCGAAAAGATACTCAATCTTGAATGTTACCTTATCTGGGGCACTCTGATGTCATCGGGAGGTTTTTCAACGAGTTTAGTTATACACTCGACATCTTCGTTTGACATTTTTCTTCTCCTAAAATCGGTTTATGATTTTGATGAACAATTTGTTACGGATATTTTTACTGTCGTGGAACGGTTGGATTTTCGGATGGAAAAACCATCGGAGTTTTGACAGAAGACAATCAAAATTGTGTCATAAACATTTCGCATTGGGTTTAATTTTTGGAATGAACTGTTAGCGAATTTTGTTTGATTCAAATGTTTTATTTGTTCAAAAAATATATCATTGGCTGTTTGTAATTCATGTAAAAATTTAAACGATGAAAATTATTGAATTAACAGTCTTAAAAAATAGCTTACAACTAATTCGAACGTATAAAAATAGTTTTTTATTTCACTTGTCGTAAAATCTCACGCTAGACGAGATTCTTTACATACGCGCGGATATCTTTGAAATAATATGGATTATTTCAAAGCAGTCTCTAAAAATATACAATAACCTTAATTGTAATTCAAATTGTGGAAACACATGGAACGTAAGAATTCACACCTGTCACATATAAAATTAACATACACGGTTTGATGATTGACAAATAAATACAACTGATGAAGTAACTGATGAAGTAACTCGTGACTTAAAGCAAACGCAAATGATTAACATTATATTAATTTTAAATCAACACAAGTTTTAATATTGATTACTTAAAGGAACAGTAAAGGTACTTCGAGACGGAAATAAAATTTATCCGCTTAAACGAAAATAAACTGACATCTATAACTCCGTGTCTCACACGCTGTGCAAAATTTAATTTCATGTCAGTTACTTTTCATGTATGGTGCATGATAAATTTTATATCAAAAGCAATCAAAAATATTGCGCCCTCAAACTTTGTACATTGCATTGCTATAAGGCTTCTTTTTTATGTTTATCGATTCAAACAATACTGTTCATCAAATACAGCTTCCTTTTTTTAATTATAACCTGTCTGTATAAATATATACACTGCATCTAAAGGAAAGAGAGATTCGTATGAAAGTTAAAATCTTACTTACAAACTACGCGCTGTTTATAAAATATAAAATACTCTTTCTAACAATTTCTCGATCAATTTTTTGTCGACAAAAAATGTTTGGTGCAACAAAGTGCTACGCTTGTACTTTTCTTTTGTGTATCAAAAAAACCTCAACCGCACCACAGAAGCGATGAAACCTCATCGTAATCCTCAACAGTTTTCAGACTTGTCTTTTGACGTGGACGGTTGAGGACTTTTCGATCCTTCTTTCATCTGAATTTTAA
Organism: Trissolcus japonicus; assembly: GCA_030522925.1. Classification (NCBI taxonomy): domain Eukaryota; kingdom Metazoa; phylum Arthropoda; class Insecta; order Hymenoptera; family Scelionidae; genus Trissolcus; species Trissolcus japonicus. The sequence continues at coordinate 103,815 of JAPYZS010000298.1, read as the reverse complement.
AATAATTAAGCAAAGAAGTAGCCGGGCTTCGTGGTTCTGACGAAGTCGACCTCCTCCGACTTGTAATCAATGTCTTAGCACCTTTCATCTTCTCTGCGTTCTGCTCCTGTCTTTGTTTGCGCATCTTCGTGAGCCAGTCGACATTTTCGTTGTGACATTTTCTCGGTGACATCTCCAGCAAGTGCGGCGCTGTGCCATCGATGACAAAATTCGGCAGGTTCACCGTCGGCGAGAACACCAAAGATGTTTTACTTTGGTTACCGACTTTTGTCGGAGACCGAAAACTCGGGTCGTCCAGTTCGTAATTCTTGCTGCACGAGGCCTCGTCCCTGTTCGTTGGACTGAACAGTCGACGAGCGCCACGATTTTCCAAGTGCGGTCGTTTGTATTCCCGATTTTCGTGGATAGGCGAGAGCACGTTCGTATTCATCTGCTCGTAAGTGCGTTTGTTTGAGGCCGTAGAATTCGCACTTCCTGGGTTATTACTCGTTGAACTGATCGCTACAAAAAAATAATTTCAATTACAAAAATGCATTTTTAATTTTTTTTTTTTAATTTTTAACAATTGTAAATGTAAAAAAGAAAAGAAATTGAAATTACCAGACATCGGTGTCGATTCATCTGCAGACATACTGAAGTCAGTTGTTGGGGTTTGCAACTGAACTTCCGATATGTCTTTCTTGTTTTTACACTCCCGATTCTTAATCCAGGTAGCATATCCTCGGATATCGTTTCTATCCTCCTCGTAATCGTTTACCTCACCGACCTTCCAAATTCTGTGAGTCGCATCATCCGAACAGGTCACAAGCTGAACAAAAGTTTAAAAATAAGTTAACGCCTTTATACGAAATTTGATACGTAAAGAAAGATAAATTTTAACAAAAGATAAATAAATTATATACCTTTGTCTCGTATTCATGACTCCACGCCACAGTGGCCACTTCTGCTCGGTGTCCGTTTAGTCGAACGATTGGATTTCCTGGTTCAGATGTTTTCCAAATATAAGCTGCTTCATCACTGGACCCACTTGCAATGTACTTTCCATCAGGACTCAAACAAGATTTCACATAGTAGGTGTTATTTTCATGGCCGTAATATTCAGCAACTACAAAATATAAAATGGTAAAAAATATAAAATAATATTAATTTAAATTAATATTATAAAACATTAAAAACATTGAGTTCTATCACAACGATCAATGCGAGAACATTTTACATACATGGCTTAGGATTATACGTTCCAATGTTGTAAGCATAAATGATATTATTCATACAGCTCGCATACAGGGTGACTTGTGACGGGCACATAAGAAGCGACGTGAACCCGTTTCTTGTACTCCTTCCAACATGTTGCAGACAATGTTTGGCAACAGGATCCTTCTTGTGCACTGTGTAATTTTTTCTCAAGTCCCAAGCTTTGATTACACTAAAATAAAAAATAAAAAAGTGGAGATTTAATTTCTCAGCTAACTTTTTTGTAAATTTAAACAAAGGATTAATCATAAACAATGATATACCCGTCACCCGCAGCGCACGAAAGCAAAGTGAAGTCATCCTGAAAGGCAAGTCCTGTTATACTTTGTACCCGCGACGCTGGACAATATTTTCGTGTTTTCGACCTGGGATACGCACCTCCGTGTGCGTTTCCTATAATATTGTCAGGGGTATCGGGATGATTTGCTCGAATATCCCAAACCATAACTGCACCATCGCGAGCTCCAGTTGCAAATACAGCTGCAAAAGTTAAAAATATAGAATATTCAAAATAAAAAATAAAAAAAAAATTTCTAAAGCAGCTATGATTCATTCAAATACAATTTAAGGAAACCATACATTTTTTATGGTAAAAATAGTATAACAATTTTTGGCTTTTGAGGTAAAACACAATAGTCGTGTAATTTACCGTTGTCTTCGTGTCTGAACACTGCAGTTTTTACACTCCTCGTGTGACAATCGAACCTGGAAACTTCTTTGATACTAGATTCATGCACGTCCCATAAAATGACACTGTGATCTCCAGCGGCTGTTATTATAAACAAATCGTTCGGCATCCAAGCAAGATCGAATATTGCATTGAAATGGCCCTGAAATGAAAATATAAATTTGAATGAAACGAAAGGTCTGAACGCCTCATAATATAAACAAAGATAAAAATAACAAAAATAACCTTTAAAAAAACCAATAAAAACATTAAAAAGAAATGAAGTTAGTGTTATGAATTTGGTAAAAATTTGAATATCATTTACATGGTTAGAGACGAAATGCTTAGATTTGTCGGTGCTCTGTATGGCAATGTACCCATCCTCATTAGCCAGAGCTAAAAGTTTTTCGTAACCCTTTTTCGGGCAGAATTTCGAGGCGAAAATCGGCGTGTCTGCTCCCAACGAAGCTTCATCCTCAGCTGATTGAGCAAACCCTCTGTATACGTCAGATTTGTTGCACTTCAAACGAGAAAGTGCGTAATCATAGTCTTGTTTCATGTCTGAAAAGAGAAACAATTAAATGTTAAATCAAACCGGTTTCAGTTAAAGGAATAACAATTGCATTATCTCTGAGACGTTTGAGTTTTTCGAATCCATCGTTAGAGACGATAATTTTGGATTGTCATTAACCACTAATTACGTCACATTTTTTCGACTGTCAAAAATCAAGATAACCTAGAAACGAAAGTTTCTATGAGTTCTGACAGCTCTTGCAACTATCAAAGTCACTTACATGTCCCCTGTTGTCGTTTGATCAATGAACTGAAGAAATCCATGATGAGGTTGCATCAAACCAACTGCACTTATTAACCACTTGATATTAAAAACAATGAATGTCTACGAAAATGCGCTACGGTGTGTCGAGGCGGGAACAATCTTTGTCTTCGGCCGGCGTCCAACTTTCCCGCAAAATAGTAAAGCGAAAGGTGAGGTTAGGTGGCGTGCTTAAAAATAAACAGGTCTTGACATGAACGGCCTTTTAAAAACAGGGCTACCACAATTACAACGGCACAAACGCCACTTTCAAAACAAAGGCATTGGAGCGTTCAATGTTTGACCTTGACAAATAACAACAACGGGATGGTCATGCATATTAATTTCGTCCAAAAATATATAAGTGAAAAATTTTATTTTTCCAGATGAAACATTGTTTGTATCTTTTGAGGTTATGGATGAAAGCAAATTTCTTATCTGTATTGTTGTTAATGATCCATTTATTTATTTTCAATTGAACATTAATTTTGATTTAATTTGTTTAGTTTAGGCAGGTTTCAGGGTAAAATTAATTATAACTTTTCGACTATTTCCATAGGCAACCCAATTTAACATGGGGTATTGATAAAACAACCACAACATATTCGTACGTGTCAACATCAAATAAAGGTAAGAATTCATTTTTTTCACTTGTTTTTTCAGTGAACAAAAATATAAATAAAAGAAAAAAATTATTCACTTTGAATAAAATTAATATTTCTAAGGATGTCTTTGTGTTTATAGAAAATGAAAAATGTGAAACACTCATCTTCATCCGCTATAAAACGTGAATTACAAACTATTCTTATGAAAAATATTCCAACTCATGATTTGTCAGAAGAATGGGAAGACAAAATTCAAAATCTGTTACCAAAACATCACTTGAAACATCAGTCTATCCTGCAGGATGTTTTGAGCGAGGTGAGGAACATTTTCCAGAACGAGATGCGCAGATTTGATTTACAAAGTACTCTGGCCATCGAGGGAAACCATGACGAAGAAATAAAAATCTACCAAGTGCACCAAACAGCAGAAAATCCAGTTTATATAAAAAACCGAAAAAGTTTGAAGAAGAATTATTTCCTGTCACACAAACTGGTAAGAACTGTTATTAAAACGTATTACAATTTGCCCGCAGTGCTCATTGATTTGACCACTTACCACTCCTCAGAAGTTTTGACACTCGCTGACATAACAAAAAGGGTTAAACAGGATATAAAAAGAATCGGGTTGAGAATCCTGAGGCAGTTTTATTTAAAGATCGTCGACTCGATGTTAGGGATGAACGAGCTAAAAACCATGCAACCCCTTCGACTGAGATGCCTTCTGCACTGCGCGACAGTTGTGTTCTCGCAACTCGTCGTGAATTCCATGATGCACACGATAAAACATCTGATAACAACCCTGCAGAACCCTAAAAGCTATCCACGAATGAAACTAGTCCTCGTTTACGATAACAACTGTATCTTTCTTAAGCCAAGACTGACAGAAATATTTGCGTTCTACCATTCCATCGTGGACGATATTTCTACGATTGCACAGGATCTTGTTCCCTTGGAGTACTGGATGAAACTTGAGATGGAGGGATACATCAAGATCCAACCGCCACGATGGTTCTTGAACAATTGTCACAGAAAGTTACAACAAGTTTTGGAAACGTCATTTCAGTCATTGAAGGATCATCGGGAAGATGTAAATGCCCAATTTGGTGGCATAGAAGCTGCGACAGTTTCGAATCTACCGGACGATTTCTGCAGGTTACAGCAGGACGAATTTTACGTCCTCTGCGAGCACGTGGAGACGCTGAACGAGTATCATTGCCAGGCAAAAAGTTTGATTGACATTGTGTACTTCGAAGTAAGCTTGTTGGACCAGTCGGAAGCTAGTGCGAGTCTGCAGAACCACCTGTCGAACAAGATTGATTCTCTTTTGAGAGCCCTTGTATTTTATCATAAGAGCATCGTTATGGAGATCCAGGTGGAATTTGAAGCTATAGAATCGCGAGCCTTGGACATCCCTGATGAGACAAAACCGTTGTTTGAATTGTGCGAGTACTTATCGTATGCCTCCAAGGTCAAGGTAAAAGAACTCGAGGAAAGAATCAGGATCTCAATAAGGATGCTGAGTTCGCTCTTACAAGTAACAGCGATAACTGAAGATCACATGGGACTGAACGTCGCGATAATAAACAAACTAACGACAATGGACCAGATATTTTTACAAAGCAACAACTTGTGCGAGAACATGAAGAGCGTTTTGGAGGACGAGCTGCAGAGGAAGATGAACGTTTTGAACCAGAAGATCGATCGGGTGATCCCAGAGCTGGTCATCCTCGACGACATGGACGACATCAGCCGAGCTGCGGAGTACATCGAATTTCTAGTGATCCTTGTGAAGAAGATCGGCCAGCTGGAAGGTGAGATCGAGGAGATGAACCTGGAGGAGAGACTTTTCAAGTTCCCGGAGACGGCTTTTCCAAAAGTCGTCGAGATCAGGGAGATCCTGGGTCCCTTCGATACGTTGGTGCGCCTCGTCTGCAACTGGCAACGGGACCACTCGATCTGGATGAACGGACCGTTCGAGAACCTCAAAGCCGATGAGATCGAGCGCAAAACTCATAACTACAGCGACGAGCTGTCGCAGATCAACGCCACCTTTAAGATGAAAATCAAAACCGAGATGGTCCTCAGCAAGGCCTTCAAATTTTCTGGCATTGTCGACGATTCCGATCCCATGCAGCATCCGGCGCCCTTGAAACTATGCTGGCAAGCGCTAAGGGACATCGGTAACTTTCAAAAGAACGTTCCTCTGGCGATTTGCATGTGCAATAAGTCTCTGAGGAGACGTCACTGGGACGAGATGTCACTCTTGGCTGGGTTTGATCTTACCCCCAATGCCAGAACCACTTTGGCGACCATGGTGGAACTGAACCTGTTCGATGAGCTGCACAACTATGAAGTCATCAGTATAAGCGCCAGCAAGGAACTGGAACTCGAGTCACGACTGGTGGCAATGACCAAGGAGTGGGACAAGATCTCGTTTGACATTGACAGTACTTTTGCCTTCAGATCTCACCACGAGATTGATTCCCTGCTGGAAAATCATTCGACTGAGATTGAAACGATGAGATGTTCCAACTTTGTGTACCATGTTGGAGACGAGGTCGAGACGTTTTGCGGGTCTTTGAATAATTTAAGATGTTGTTTGAATCAGCTTCCGGTAGTTCATGACAGGTTCCAACAACTCAAGCGACTGTTTTCGAACAAAAAAATAGCCCCGGAATTAGAAAACTGTACCGAATTGTTCGGATTTGTTGTAACCGGGTTGGGAACAGTTGAAGATCTCATCAGGTCCGATCCGACTTTTAATCGCTTTAGAAACAATGATTTACTGAGTACGATAGAAAAGACGTCCTGTCTTTTAAACGAGCTTCAGAATTTTGTTCGGAATTTTTTCGATTCTTTGAGACTCAAATTTTACAGATTTTTTTTCATGACTGATGAGGATCTTGTAACTGTTCTGAATCCAACGACCGATATTGAGTTTCAAGCGAGCTTTCAAAAATGTTTCGCCGATCTGAACGCCGAATTTGAGGGACCAAATATCGTCTCCGCTTTTGATGGGATGGGCGATATAATAACGTTCGGTACTGCAGTTGAAACTTCAACTGCGACCTCACCGATCCAATGGTTAACTTCGTTTGAACACGAACTGTTCAAGTCGCTTGTAAAAAGTTCCTCAAACTCAGTCAAACTTTTCAGCAACCAAACTATCGATCCCTCGTTCGATCTTCTAACTTGGATAGAAACAACTTTGGCGATGACAATTTTATCCACGTGGAAAATCATCTGGACCGGAGAATTAAATTGTACAATTTCATCAGAGCCCGATATAAAAGAACTGAAACAACGTAAAGTTGAACTGAAAAATGTCATGATCAACTGTACAAAGACGAGGTTGAAAAATCGAACCAGGTTGATTTTGACAACACTAATAATGAACCTGATTTATGAAGAAAACATCTTGACAAGTTTAAGTGATGGAGCTGCAGATTTCATCTGGCAAGCTCAACTGAAATATCATTTTCACAATGACGAAATCACAATCTCGACGATCAAGATGTCGATTGATTATGGGTTCGAATTTTATTCGATCAAGAAACCTGGACTCGTTATGACGCCTCTAACTGAACGGTGTTTCCATGGTCTGTTGATTGCCTACAAGAACCAACTAGCAGGGTCAGTCGTAGGACCAGCTGGGGTAGGCAAACTCGAGACAATAACCAGCCTGGCACGAGCGATCGCAGTTTTGTTTTACATCTTCGATTGCCGGACCATCTCGAGCATTGATTTCATGAGACAAATTTTGCAAGGGTTGACTTGTTCCGGTTCATGGTTGTGTTTAAACAAGTTGTCCCATCTGAAATTGGAGGAGATGGCTCCGATCATCAGTCAAACTCTTTTAAAAAGTACAACCAAGATGGATGAGACGAAACTTATCAACTTTGACGGAAGAGTCGTCAAGTTAAACAAGTTTGGCTTTTTGTGCGCCACAATGTGTCCGAAAGGTGCTGAAAAGTTACGTGCACTGGACGAGCTGAGACGCCATTTCCGGACGGTGTCGATGATGAGACCAACCGTGGAGACAATCTGTGAAATTTATCTGACTGCTGTGGGATTTGCCGGCACGAAAAGTTTGACGACGAAACTGGTCACCCTTTTAGAGAACTTTCAAAGTCAACCATCCACGAGGTTCAGTCACAAGTTCAACCTGAACACTGTGATGAAAATCATCGAGGTTGCATCGTGTAAAAAGTTAAGTCAACCTGACCTGGACGAACATCCGCTGATCCTCTCAGCGGTAACAAGTGTCTGTACGCCAAAACTCACAGGAAACGAGATGATAATTTTTCAAAGTCTCGTCGAAGACTCGTTTTTTGAACTCGATACTGAACATTCCACCGGTTCTGTTTTATTAGAATCAATCGAAAAATTGTGCGACGAAAAATCGTACTTCTTAACAGAACCTTTCAAATTCAAACTTGTCCAGTTGTTTGAAACCATGCAACTTGGCCGGGACTTGATAATTGTTGGCGAACCTCTGACTGGAAAAACCACTAGTTTGCAAAAACTGTCAGAACTTCTGTCGGTGCCTGAAACTCTAACGAAGTTGAACTTACACGCCGACATCAAACTGCGACCAATGAACCAAAATGCAATTGACAAAGCAAAATTTTGCGACTTTCTAGTTGGTTCCGAGTGGATAGAACTGACCCAACCAGAAGAAGCTGGAACGTGGAACTGGATTGTGTTCGATGGTAATTTATCAGACAACTTTCACGAACTTGTTCAAGTATCGCTAAATTCTGGATCTGCAGATGTCTTTGGTACAGGGGACAAGTTGAAAAGCAACCTGCTAATATTTGAAACATCGTCTTTGAATTGTGCCTCGCCCTCTTTCATATCGAAATGCAGCATCATCCATCTGGAAAAGTTGAACCGATCATCCATCATAAACCGGGAGATTAAAACTCGGTTTCCCAATCACGAAGGTCTCATATCCGCCCTTTTCAACTGGTCCACTCAGTCATGTCTGACTTTTCTCAACGACAACTGTTCCAGCATCATACTAACCACCAACGACCACCTGATGATCTGCACCTGGAACCTGTTTCAAATTTTTCTCCACCAGGCGTTTAGTAACAACGAGAACGAGAAGGAGATCAAAAAGGACCAGGTGATCTCCTGGTGCCAGGCTGCTCTGGTCCTCGCAACAGCCCACGGACTCGGGGGTTTCCTGAAAGAGTCGTCCCAACCCCTCTTCGATTCGTTTTGCATCTCCCTCTGGACCGGACGAGTTGCAAAGTTTCCCTACCCTGCTCAGATCAAACCGTTTGAAAACTTGACCTTGAACAGTGACCAGCTCAGGGAGTACTTTTACGTGTTCAAAGGAAACGGCAGCTGGAAATACTGTGGCGACGCGCTAAAAGGAGAATCGATCGTTGAACACAGCTTGACCTTCAAAGATCCCTTTGTCCCAACCACTGACTCTACAAGACTGAGAACCATCCTCCAGTCTCATCTCAAAAACAACCAACCTTTCATCCTCTGCAGCGATGTTCCAAGTGGGAAATCCTCCTTTCTGAAATACTTCTTTGAGAACAAGCTCGGAGACATGGATTGGAAGCTGAATCTTTATCAGCTGACATCTAAGATGTCTGCTGAAGCTGCTCAGAAGTTTATCTTATCGAAGATGGTTAAGATGAATTTCAACAGGTATCAGGGAAAGGACTTGGTCAATCTCATCGATGACCTTCATCTGACCTTTGGAGATGAACCAATTCCGCTGTTGGAACTGATTCGACAGCACCTGGATCACGAGCACTGGTTTGACCTTGAACAGTTCCATCCAATCTATTTGTCCGGCGCGTCCTTCTGTGCAGCGCTGACAAATCCGGGGACGAAAATCTGCCGGCGGTTTCTGCGCCACTTTCATGTTTACGCCCTGCACCCCCCGTCAAGGGACAACATGTTTCGTATCTTTTCCAACGTCCTGCTGCTACATCTGAAGACGAACCTTTTCGCCACCGACGTTTTGCCGAGCGTGAACAACATCGTCAACGCGAGTCTGACCGTTTATGAGGACGTCCTGGGGCGTCTGAAACCAGTGCCTGACAAGTTTCATTACCGGTTTGATCTCAGGGACGTTTCAAGGATCATCAAAGGTTGTGGACTGGTCCAGAAGGATTCGGTCGAAAGCAAGGTGGCATTCGCACGACTTTGGGTACACGAAACGTGCCGAGTTCTCGGTGACAAGATAACCGACGACGGTGACGAAAGATGGCTCTTCCTGAGGTTAAAACAACTGGTCAAGTCCCAGTTCAAGGAGTCCTTTGAGTCCGCGTTCGATCACCTGCCGAAGGACAACGAGAACGAGATAACAAAAGAGAGTCTGAACCAACTCCTGTTCGGTAACTTTGTGGACGATGGGAGGAAATATGAAGAGGTCCCCAACATGTCGGTGGCGAGGAACAAAGTTTCGCAACTTCTCGAGGAGTACAACTCGAGTCACGACGAAAAGTTGGATCTCACTTTGACCAGTCACTTTTTAATCCAGGTGGTTAAGGTCTGTCGGATCTTAACGGTGCCTGGTGAAAATTTGGTTTGGATCTCCAGCCATGGGTCTGGGAGGAGAAGCATAAGTCAGTTGGCTGCCTACATGGCAAGACAGAAATTCGTCGAGATGTCAGTCTCTTCTGGATGGCATTTAGAGGACTGGAAAAAGGACCTTCGGGATGCTCTGGTCACTTGTGGTTCCACTGACAAGAGCATCGCATTCCTGGTGAAGGACTCGCAGCTGAAAGAGGATCATCTGAGGGACATCAGCGGACTGGTCAAGTCTGGTCAGATCCCAGACCTTTTCTCCCGGCTTGAGTGGCAGTCGATCGTCAGATCTGTTAGGTTGTCCGCCCAGAATGGCGACCGAAATTTGGAACTGCCGATCGATCTTGTGAAGGAATACTTCACCGCCCAGTGTAAGAGGAAGTTACACTTCGTCGTGTGTCTGAACCATCACGACCGAGGTCACTTGAAAAGATTCTATGAAAATTATTCGAGTCTCACGAGCTGCTGTCAGGTCGGTTGGTGGAAGCCCTGGCCAGAAGAAGCTTTGCAGCAAGTGGCGTCCAATTTGATCAAAGACATGAAACTAAACGATGAAACCAAACGTCTCAGTCTGAAAGCTTGTTCTCACTTTTACAACTACATGCAAACACAAGTTCGAAACTTGAACTACCTTCCAAACTCATACGTCCCGGTTCCAACGCACTATTTCACCATGACAAAACTTTTTGTTAGCATTTATCAGGAGCGTCTTCAAACGACAACCGAGACGAGAAACAATTACAGGACCGGGTTGAAAAAACTCGACCAGACAGCTCGCCACGTGAAGGAGATGAAGGTAAAGCTACACGAGCTTCAGCAACTGCTAGTGGTCTCCTCGGACGAGACTGAAGCGTTCATGAGGGAGATCGAGCAGGACAACGCCAGCATCGAACGGACCACAGTTCTGGTCAAGGCCGACGAGGAAGTGGCGAACAAAAAGGCAACGATCGCAGCGATCCTTAAGACCGAATGCGAGGCCGATCTGGCGGTGGCAATCCCCATCCTGGAGGACGCGATCGCCGCTTTAAACACGCTCAAGCCGACCGACATCACTTTGGTAAAGGCGATGAAGAACCCACCAGACACCATCAAGCTCGTCATGGCGGCGGTTTGTGTGATGCTGGAGATCCCCGCCGACCGGACGGTCGATCCCGCTTCCGGGAAGAAGCTGATGGACTACTGGGGACCGAGCAAAAGAGTCCTCGGCGACATGAACTTCCTGCAGATCCTCAAGGACTACGACAAGGACAACATCTCGGCGGCGGTGATGCAGAACATCCAGCAGGTCTACATGACCGATCCCTCCTTCCAGCCGAAGATCGTGGCGAAGGCTTCGAGCGCCGCTGAAGGTCTTTGCAAGTGGGTGCGCGCCATGGTCTCCTACGACAAGGTCGCGAAGGTCGTGGCCCCGAAGAAGGAAAAGTTGGCCATCGCGAATAACGAGTGCGAGCTCGCACAATCCTACCTCGAAGAGAAGAGGAAGATGTTGGAACAGCTCAATAGCAAACTTTCCGTTATGAAGAATACCCTGAAGATAGCCTTGGGCAAGAAGGAGCAGTTGGAGAACGAGGTGGTTAACTGCAGCGGTCAGCTGGACAAGGCGGAGCAGCTGGTCTCGAGTCTGGTCAACGAGAAGGAAAGGTGGATCCAGACGGGGGAACAGTTGCAGGAACTTCTGGACAACATGGTGGCCAACATGGTCCTGGTCTCTGCAATGGTGACCTACTTGGGTCCACTAAAGTGCGACCAGAGGAAACAGGTCGTTGCAACTTGGAAAGAATTTGTTGAAGGGTTGGGATTGTCTTCGTCTTGTGATGTCGTTCGGATGATGGGCTTGGGGACGAAGATTGACGAGTGGCGGTGCGAGGGTCTGCCTGGGGTCAGCTTCTTCATGGAGGATGCTCTGGTTATTGAAAAGTCCCTTGGCTGGGCCTACTTCGTCATTGACCCTGAACAAATTGCCAACGAGTGGATAATCAACAGGGAAGCCAAAAACCGAGGGTTCCGAGTCATTAAAATCATACGTGCAGATTTTTTGAACCTCGTCCAGGTCAGCATGACCGCTGGGGTTCCAGTTGTAATTCAGGACGTTGGTGTTGAGGAAATGGAACAAATTTTGTGCCTCGTTTCGAGGTCCGTCTACAGGGACGAGGGAAAGATGTTCGTCCAATTCGGAAGCTACTCGGTTGAAGTTGAGTTGAACTTCAAGTTGTATGTGATCAGCAACGTTCGTTCGGCGCCGGAGGATATCAGATTGTACAACAAGTTTACGGTGGTTGACTTTTCCTTGACCAGCGAGGCGCTGGAGATTCAACTTCTGGACATCGTCACGGCCCGGGAGAGGCCGGTACTTTTTGAGAGGTTCAAAGACATGGAGGCGCGTCATGTGAGGAACAAGAGGGTCATAGAAGATGAGGAGAGGAGGATCTTGGAACTCCTCTCAACTACTGAAGACATCATCACCGATGGCTCTGCTGTCAACAGGTTGGTCAAATCGAAAAGCCTCTTTCTGACAACTCTGGAGCACCAGGTGAACTTTGAAAGGATCAAGACAGAGGTCGAGACGATTGTCGAGGAGTACAAACCGTTTGCAGGTTTTGCAACGAGGTTTTATAATATCATAAGCTCGTTGAGCAGCTTGAACCACGCGTATCGCTTTTCTGTCTCTTCGTTCGTCTCACTTTACAAGCGGTCGCTGGAAACTTCGAACAGAAGTCGAAGTTTCAACAAGCTGCTGGAGTACTTCAAACTATCAATTTTGAAAAACATCTACTCGAGTGTTCGCAGGTCTTTGTTGCAAGTTGATACGCTCGTTTTTTCATTCCTCACGGCTGTGAATGTTCAGCTGGACTCGAACCTTGTAACGGCCGATGAATTTAAAATGTTCATGACCATCAACTCGGAACACTTGGCAGCCGAACGAGCCAACCCCGGCGAACCATGGCTACCGGAAAACCGCTGGCAAAAATTGTCTTCCATCAGCAGCCGAGACGACGAGCTCCAAAAGTTTGTCCGCAATTTCGAAACCGATCCTTCGACTTGGAAATCCTTCTACCAGTCCCCCGAAGACTATAACTTGCCAGACTATTATCAATGCTTGTCAACATTTCGTAAACTAACAATCCTGAGGATCCTCCGACCAGACAAAGTTGTCTCCCTCGTCAGAAAATTCGTAACCGAGGTGGTCCAAAATGTGATCCACCTTGACCTGACCGCCACAGTTTCCAAATCCTTCCTGGAGTCGAGTTGTCTGAATCCAATCCTGTTCATCTTGCCGAACTTTTCCTCGCCCTTGAAAGCGGTTGGGAATCATGCAAAACTCATAGGTTGTTCATCCGAGATGCAAAATATCTACCTCGGCCAGAACCAGGATCTTAATATTGAAACGAAACTGGAAGAGGCGAGGCAAAAGGGACACTGGATCTTTTTGCACAACTGCCAGTTGGCTTCTAGGTTGATGTTGAAAACAATTGATCAGAATTGCGATCGCTTTGACGCTCCCGATACCAATCTGGAGTTCCGGCTGTGGCTCAGCTCAACTGGTGATAAACTTCCTGTCAACCTGGTCCTGAGGAGTACAAAGATAGGCAATGACGAACCTTCGGATCTGCAGGAAATTCTGGCGAGGTCTTACACAGAAGAGCTGAACGATGGAGATCCAAGATTTATCAGACTGTTAGGGGAGTTGTTTCTTGTTCATGCAACCTTGTGTCGGAGGATCAAAACTCAAAACTGGAACTTGTGCTATGACTTTGACGACTCCGATCTTGATACTTCGATCGGATGGTTGAAAAGTGATGAGATGTCTCTGGATCTTATTCGGTATGTTGTTGGAAAGTGCATCTACGGTGGCAGAATTTTGGATGATTCGGATATGGGAATTTTGGGCCCTGCCTTGGAACGATTTTTTGATTTTCAGTCTGACGTTGTGAATCGAATCAGGAGAGTCCTTGAGTCCGCTCGGATAACGGATCATAAAAGTTGGATTCAGTTGGTTGATGAGAAACTAAACGACGAAGATTGTTCTAAATTTTTTGAGTCTGATGGAATAGGAGAGATCAGAAGAAACGAAACGGAACTGCAAGGATTTGAAAGAAAGTTACTTAAAATTGAAGTTGATTTTTTGGTGTCAGAAAATGATGTCGGGTTGGGGAAGGAAACTTTTGTCAGGTGCGTGATCCAATTCATTCGGGATAATTTGGGTCAACATTTTTGCGAGGATGAGGTGCAGGAACAGTACCCGTTCGATCGACAAGAACCGCTCAATCATTTGTTGCAGGTCGAAGTTCAAAATTGGAATAACATCTTGAAAATCGTCAGGTCATCTTTGGAAGATCTGGAAAAGTTTTATAACGGTGGGATGGATCGGATCAGCAGGTTCGAGGACCTGGAAACGAATTTGTACCGAAACGAGGTGCCTCCAAACTGGAAAATTAACAGTCCGATGCGTTTTACGGAACGATCCTTGACGGATTTTGTAGTAGAGCTTAAAGAAAGATTGAAATTCATAAAACATTGGATAGACTCTGGTCATCCTCGAAATTTTTTATTAAAAGTTCTGACTGTTCCTTCGGCTTTCATTGTGGCCGTGAAACTGAAATTTTGCAGGAGACGTCATCTACTTTTTGACCAAGTTTCAATGGATTTTCGAGTAGTCGGAAAAGAACACAAGGTCGACGAAGATGAAATTTTGCTGAGCGAATTGTATCTGTCCGGGGCTCAGTGGGACAAAAATAATTGGCGGTTGTGCAAAAATGTAACGACCAACTGTTATCATAAGATGCCCAAGATTTGTTTGCAATTGAAAGTAAAAAATTTCGAGCAAAATGAGGAACCCTTGAAAAAAATCAGATGTCCTTTATATGTATCTTCAAAAGCACGAAACAAAAAGTATTCGGATTTAAATGATTTTTCAAACTTTGTCTTGAACGTTGAACTAGAGAGTGATGTTGAACTCGGTGCATGGGAAAGGACTGAAACAGCCTTGTATTGCGACATTGAGTGAAAGAAAATCTAACTGAAAAAAAAGCATAAACTTATATCTTTTTTTATAAATATTTATTTGCTTCGTTATACATATAAAAGTGTTTGCAATATATCGTGTCTATTCTAATAAAAACTGCGATACTTTGAAATTGTATAAAATAAGTACACGTCAAAATAAAAAAATTGCATGCTGAATGATTATTGTAATGCGCAAATATACATTTGTCAATGAAAAAAAAATTGAAACTTAAAAAAAGGTACTTACCAGGCGCCATTGCAATGTATTAATTAAGATAAATTTCTAAATAAAATAATAGCGTTGAAGTTAACTAAAAAAAAGCAGAACTGGGGTTTCAAAGTGTTTAATACAAAACTTTTATCAGTCAAGAAAGTTGAATTTCAGCAAGATAAAGACATCTCATATTTTTTTGCATAACACTAACATGAAACTGAAACCAATCATGCCCAAGAAAAATGCAGTCGTAAATGATAGAAAAAAAAGGACAAAAAATGTTTTACATAACGTATGAATAAAATGATCCTCCAAGTCCTTTCATTTATACTTTAATATAAAAAACAAAATCTAACTACAGATTTTCCTGTGCCGAATGTAGGTGTTTTTTCTCAATTGAAATTTTCAAGGCTTATTGTTCTACTTGTAAAATTAAAATTAATAATAAATTGATGCCGATATAAAATAATCATCGATTCATAATGAACATTCCGTCAGCAGTTACATTATATCATCTTTGACGTTTAACCTTCACTTTAAAACCTCATTCTATGTACAATCTCTCGCAAAAAAATTCTTTCGCGTGAAACCATCAGTTTGGACGCAAATCAGGGACAACCAAAATACATCGGTGAAAACGTCTATGTCTACGTTCTTACACGGTACTCCGTTCACTCGAGAGTCACAAAGTATAGTTTTGCTTTATCATCTATTTGTTTAATACGTTTAGGACAATCCATCTATATAAAAACCGATAACCATTGGCAATTTTGAATGGAAGATATTACAGACTTTGCGTTCTCTTGCTCGAGCTTTGAGTGCCTGAAATAAGTTCCAGTGTTATCAAAAAAGTTTCACAAAAATTTAGCTAACAACTTTCTTCTTCAACATCGTATATAATAGCGAAGTATAAACAACGATACTCAAATATAAAGAAAATACAAAAAAGGGAAAAAAACGCTCTGGAAATTGCGTTCACTGGGACGCCCGAAAACAGAAAAAAAAAAGACACAAGTTGGTGCAAAAACATTTATCAGCGGCGGTGCGTCGAACGAAACCGAAACCGATTGAGTTTCTCACTTCTCAAAAAGTCTAATTATCATCGTTTTGCTCTGAATCACATCTCACGTTTTGTGTCTCTTTAGAAAATCACACTACTATAGCGCCATTAAACAACCATACATAAAATTTGAAACGTTCCTTGATAGCCAAGTGCCCAATAAATTCGAATGTTGTTTGGTTTTTTAGCTGAGTTTCTCTCACTCACACAAGTTCTCTTATGCACACACAAACATTCAAATCGTCTCCGAATAATTGCGTACGTTTATACGAAGTGCACCAAAATTGCCCGAATGGTGACAAAGAAACAGAGATTGTTGAAAATATTTTAATGAAATATATTTCTTCAACACAATTGTTACAAAAATTGCTGTTATTTGTTTCCTATAAATTGTAGAAATGATTTCCTTTTTTTTATTAATGGTAAATTATATGTTGAAAATCGGACAGTGGTAAAGATATGTCATACAGGAGATTGTCGCAAACGGACGCAACCTTAACATAATTCTTGTACACATTAGCTCATCTCTTTTATTTATTAATTATTTTTTTGGTGCTTCGGAAGGGCTCAATTTAAAAATAAACAGAAACATCAAGTTGTCGATCGTACACAGAACCATCTGAATTCTTGCGCGAACACAAATACTGCAGTCGTTTCGTCCTTTGTTTGTTTTTTATCTGTTTGTAATCAAGGAATTTTAGTACACTCGTATAAAAAAGAAATGAACAAGGACCGTGATCGGAGAACAGTCAAGTGGAGTGCACAACGAGGGACAATTCTACCTCCCAGCCGCCCTCCCCTGGCTCTTTTCAAATATAATTTCATTTCTCTTCTTTTGGTTTTTCTTTTTATCAATTTTTATTTTTCATTTCATTCTAGTCAAAACTTCAACCGATAGAGCTGTTAACAATGACAAAATATCAATTGTAATAAATAATTAATTATTATGCACATGATACACAAGACCTACAATTGACAGAACAAAAAAATTGTTATTAACTGTATAAGAAAAAAAACTACGGTTGGCGCGCGTACGGACAATCACCGGCGCGCCCGCCGGTAGACATTTAATCTCTCGTCTCCCGTTGATTCTGGACAATGAAGAAACGTTAAAATGTGCATGAGTTCGCTTGTTTGTTTTTCTTTTTTTCCTTGCTTATAATCCTTCGAAATTCTCCAATTTGGTTTCTTTTAAGACATGTTTTTGTTTGTTTCTCTATATTCAAGTTTCGTCATTATGAGTTTAAGAGCTCACTCTGGTTAGCCAACGTGAAACTAAACGTTTCAGCAACATCCCGACTTTGAGCTCTGAGAAGTGTCAACGGAATGCGCCTGATCGATTTTCAGGTTCGGGTGATCGCTGCCAGCGCTCGATGGAGGCCCTACTCGGTTCTTGATTTCCGCGGCCATTGTCAAGAAAGCTTGTTCAACGTTCATCGCGTTTTTCGCTGATGTCTCCAAGAATGGGATGTTCAATTGGTCCGCGTATTCCTGAAACAATCCATCAAACATCAATTAAAAAGCCAAACTTCAATTTCAAAATGTCAGTGTTTTTTTTTTATTTCACATTTTTTTAATTTTCCTTTAAACTCAAATTGTTTATCAATTAAACTTAAAAACTTCACTCTAATCACTCATCAACTCCTCGTTAAAAAGCAACAACTTAATTTTCAAACCCAGACTAACGATCTGAACAAAGTAAAACTTTTGAACTTTGGTACGTTTTTTTTTAATTTTCTTCGGTCATTAAATTAAAAAAAGTTTGGTTTACCTTAGCTGTCGCATAATCGACAACTTTTTTAGCGTCAAGATCGCACTTGTTTCCGACCAATAACTTGTTGACGTTATCACAGGCGTAGCGTTCAATTTCCTCCAACCAAATTTTAACGTTATTGAAAGTTTCTTGGTCCGTGCAGTCGTACACGACGATGATACCATGCGCGCCACGGTAATACGAACTCGTGATTGTCCTAAATCGTTCCTGCCCGGCGGTGTCCCAGATTTGAAGTTTTATTGTTTTGCCTTCGAGATCAATCGTGCGGATTTTAAAGTCCACGCCGATGGTGCTGATGTAGCTCTCGGTGTATGTGTCATCGGCGAAACGTAATAGTAGGCAAGACTTTCCGACTCCAGAGTCACCAATCAAGAGCAGTTTGAACAAATAGTCGCTGAAAAAGAAAGTCGAGCGAAATTTTAAAAATCATCTTTCATAAAAAAAAAAAAAAGAAAAGAAAACAAATTGACACTTTTAAATGAACGTTCTTTTTTTGTTTACAACTTTTGTTTACATCTTATGTTTACAGTGATTAATTGTTCCTTTTCCATTTTCCATCATCGTTTCATTGACACAGTTATGATCTAATTAAAATCCAATAAGTCGCGATCTCAAGCGCGTTTATGATAATTCGAGAAATTGAAGAACAAAAAGAAGAAGGGAATTGTTTTTAAATACTTGAAATGAAATCAAAGATGAATTCGTTTGTGAATTGACACACAATGACGCGTGACTCACAGCCAATCTCATATCACATGCATATTTATTCATCGTCCCAGCTAAAAGTACCAATTAATAATAAACAAATTTATTGATTGCGCCTGAAAGAAGCCTTCGTTTACTTCAATAAGGTGATTTGTCATCGCGATCTGACATCTTGACCGATGCTCATTGTTATTCTCTTATCAGATGCAACTGGTCCGAAAAAAAAATCAAGGACCTCCCAAAGCCAAAATCTCCAACGACCGACTTTCATCTCTCTCCCTCCAACTTTTTTTCTGTTCTTTTTTTCTCCCGTCTCAACAGTGTCGCAAACAATCTAAGACGCAAAACTGTTAAACAAAACTGTCGCTGCGAGCGGGCAATGGCAGGTAGGAGGATACCATGACTCGATCGACAACAAAAGTGGGAACCAACCGAGTGGCTCGGGGGAGACAAAAGGGGAGACAAAAGTGTCCAAGTCGACGCTCGCGGAGTTGAGGAAAAATCAATTGCATTAGAAATTTGAGATGTAAAAAACAAACAAATGGGCGGGTAACGGCATCGGTCCGAGGGGGGAAGAGGGAGGGAGAGCAAGCGAGACGGAGACAGAGAGACAGCCAATCTGTCAGTGAACTTGGATCGATTTTATCGGGGACGAGGCGCGCGACGTGGTGCAACGTCGCCGAGAATCGTAACGACGGATGGAAAATTGTGACGGAGCAGCCATGACGAGAGTGGTTGGCGTTTACTTACTATTCGGGATTCATTGTGGACATACTACGTTGTTGCGAACGTGGCGGGCGTACCGATGTCGTGGCACGATGCCTTGACGAGCTGCGACGGCGGGGTCTCCTTGACGCTGGACCGAATTATTGTCGAGTGCAATCGCAGTCCCGTACGAAAGGCCCACGTTCCGAATTATACGAAATGGTAGTGGAAACAATAATGGCCGTCGCGGCTGCTGGTATTAGTGCCTCCTATCGAGCAGTAAGATTACACTGCAGTCGCCCCAACTGACGTAATGCCAGATGGCTGTCCACTCGCGGAACGACGGTGGCGCCGCCAACTCCGCCATCTTGGTTGAATTCTTTTGATGGCGCGCTTTTTAACATGGCGATAAAAAAAATATCAAAGTTTTTGAAATTAAAAAATAGTAATATTAATGGAATAATAGTTAAAAAAAGGTTTAAATAATGTAAATAATGTAAAATAGTGTGAATAAATAAATAAATAAAGATAAATTAAAAATGAACAAGAAAAAAAGGAAATGAAAAGGAATTGAAGAGAAATGTTTAAATGTGAAACCAAATTTGAAAACAAATGAAGTTTATATCCATAAGAAAGTAAATTTATTATCACTTGCACCTATAAATTTGCATACATATTTTGACTGATGAACATATGATCAAATGGCAAAATTGAATGATTGATCAGAAAATTGTGTTATCCAAAATTAAGAAGTTCCCCTATGACGGAGCAGTCCACGCGAAATTCTTTTCGAACTCTCTGGCAACTGCGAAACACAGATGGTCGTTGTACGGAGCTGCGACAACCTGAAAAATGAAACGACCAATTATATATTTTCTTGCTATTTTTAAATGCTTTTTTGTAATATAAAAATAATTTTTTGTTTTTATTTTTCAATACATCTTTTATTTATCAATTTTTGTTAATCATACCTGTATACCAACGGGTAATCCATTTTCATCCAATCCCATTGGAATTTGACAAACGGGCACTTTGAGCACATTGAAAAGTGCAAAATAACTGAAGTTGTACGGTCTCAAATAAGACGCGTAATGGTACATCGTACTTGTCGGGGCAGACGTGTACAGTAGCACCCCATTGTCGCCCAATTTTTCCTACAAGTTGAAAGAAATATTACAAACATTCAAGTTAAATTTTGTAGTTGGAGAAAAATAGAACCATCTTACTGTCAGATATTTTTTCATGTTTCTTGTAACACTTTCGGCCCATGCTGCGTTTACTTTTGGAAAAATATCCGTCTGAATGAGCTGCAAAATTGACGCTATCGTCACCTGCGATTTTCCCCTGAGTAGCTTCCATACCTCCGCAATTGCGGTTGTTTCACCCTGCAGATGACAATTTATTCTTCCACATGTTTTGTTTTAATAATAAATGTTCATTCAAAAAAAAGTTAATCATCTTTCATGTACGTACAGTTTGGTTTGTTAAATCATACTTGACAGAAGCCTCCTCTTGAGTCATCCAGTAACGCCACAAGTTGAAACTGTATTCTGACCCCGGCAGATGAATCTATAAAAATACAATCAAAAATTCACTCAACTTTGTGAAATATAAGAAAAAATTTTGTCTTTAATTAAACACAACAGGTCAGTACTTTGGTTGAAGACCCTGTAATGCTCTCCATGTGTTTTACTGCTCGAGCCAGCGTAACTTTCATCGACTTGTTTAATTTGCTGCACCGAAGATCGCCCGATTCCTCCTGATAGAAGAGGTTCAATTTTTTCAAGTCCACTGGAGTGTCCAGTTTCACTTTCGACACGTTCTCGCCGATCAAAACTCTGAAGATCGGTTCCAAGTCAATTGCACTTTTGCAAATCGGTCCAACTTCTGCCATCGATGACAAAAGATCCTTCTTCCTCAGACCGATTCCCTTCAAAGACGTCAGGGCTGAAAATATAACGAAAAATGATAGTTGAATATTTGATTATAAATATATTATCTTGTAAATATTATAAATCTATTATAAACCTTCGCTAGGTTTGTGACCGTAAACTCCGTTGCAAAAAGCTGGGATTCGGATGGAACCGCCAATGTCACTTCCAACGGCAAACGGAGCTCCGCAAGACGCAACCACTGCAGCATCGCCGCCACTGCTTCCTCCAACAGTACGTGTCGTGTTGTAAGGATTGTTCGTCTGGCCGTAAACATTGTTTCTGGATTCAATCCAACCGTTCAGTTCTGGGATGTTAGTTTTACCCAACAGGATTCCACCGGCCTGTTTCATGTAACCGATCGCTGTCGCGTCTTCTTCTGAGCGGTGATCTTTTCGGGCCACCAATCCCATGGAATGTAATAAACCTGTTAATTAGTAATTGTTCAATTATATCACATCCAAGATTCTGTTTTTACTTATTAACAAAAATAAAAAAACATCAAATAAAAATATAGATACTATATGGTAATGTTTGACAGTTAAGTTTTATGTGTGAATTTTTTTTATGAACGAAAATAAAACAGACCTTTTGCTTCATTGCTTTCTTTTGTCACAAACGGAACCCCAAGGAAAGGTTTGGTTTTTTTCAAACTCTCAGTATCGTTGACAGTTTTTAGCATTTCATCAACGGTCCTCGCTTCTTGGATCGCATCGTTGTATCTTTCGTCAACAATCGCATTCAATAGACTGTTCACCTCTTTACAACGTTCCACGAAGCTTCTCACCACTTCCTCAGACGAGACTTTTTTTTCCCTGAAAATGATTCAATTGTTATTGAATTCACTTTTTCAAGTGTTTTGACATTTTTTTAATTAGTAACTCTTTAATTTTATCTGCATGTAATTGAATATTGGCAAATGTTTTAATATACCTTATCTTGGCAGCTAATTCTACAGCACTTTTTAATAACAGTTCATTCTTCACCGGAGGAACCCTCTTGGCCTTCTTATCATAATACAAGCCAAACGCCACGTCTATCAAATAATCAAGGATTGTGCGCACGTGGACCCAGACGAATAACAAAAATTGTTTTATCATTTTCACAAATGATCCTTGGCTTTCATTCTTTTGTTTGATTTCCTGCAAAAGAAAAGTGCGAAAGTGAATTTTAGCGACGGGTCATTAATATTAATCGGTCAAGATGATTAATAAAAGATTAATTATCACTCATTGTACATTCACAGCTGAATCAATCGGAGCCATTTTTCACTTGATATAAATGAAAGTGTTTCTCCTTTCTTTTTAATCTGAGGAATTACACAAATTGTAAACGGAGATTAGTACTTTTATCTGATGTGGAAATGATTTTAAACGAACAATACATTTTTATCTCTCAACAATGAAATGTCGAAATTAAAGAGTACAAACGAACTGAAAAACATCAAATTGTTTTTCTTTAATTTGAACAAAGATAATAATTTCATTAGATAATAAAAATAGCGCTCTTTATAAATCGACTCTAAATGTTATTGCCATTATAAAAGTATAAAACTCGACCAACTGTTACCTCTCATCAAAAAACCACTACTCACTTGAAAAAAAAAACGTGATAAAAGAAAGTTGAACTTTACTCATCCGTAGCTCGTATAATTTTCCTAATTGAATTAAACACGATATGGAATTGACAACTAGATCGAACCCTCAGCTTTTTCATGTACTTTTGGCCGTCAATACTCTTGAATGACAATTTTTTCAATCGTTTCCAATAATTTATTTCTATTAAAATACAATTTAACAGAGTCAACTACGTACTTTTTCGTTCACGAAGGTACACATGATTCCTACCAAAACAAGCAACTGACGATTGACATTGGCTCGCTGTCCCGTTACCAACAGAAACTTGCCAATCCGACACCCGGCCGTGACTGATTGTTACAAAAATGACCGGTCAATAATCAAAAAAAAAATCAACCGGAAATCATAAAAATGATTTTGAATTCAAATGACGCTTAGATAATCGTAATTTGCATCGTCGTTAATGGGTTCTCGAACTGAGAAATTGTTGAAAACTGCAAAGAATTAATTTGTAATTTTTTGCTTGGGATTTTTTGAACGCGCCTGTGCTGAAAGTGATTCGCGGGTGCGTTCAAATGGGTAGAAAAAAAACAGGAAGTCGGGGAAAAACAAAAACCAAAAGCGCAACCGCGGTTGTGGCGCCACCTGCGTTCTTTTCGCGATTTCAATTTCTGCCCCGGCGGCTAAAACAGAAAACTACGCGGCAGGGCAGTTTTGTTTTTTTTTTCTCTTCGGCAACCTCGGCTCAATAATGAGAGATTACGCAGAAGCACGCACTTTTTAACGCTAGTGGTCCGGAACAAACGCTCGCAGAGCCGGCCGACCTTGAACAGCATTTCAACATAAATAATCCAGACCCAATGAGAGCGCTCACAGTTGATGTTTTGAAGCAAACGCGATTCACTTGTCCTGCAGACTACTTCGAGCTGTCCATTTGTTTTAACTGTTTGCTCGGTACTTCACCGGCCTTTACGAGTTTCGGAGCGAAGGAAAATAATATAATTAAAGAATTGTGAGTCTCCTTATTTATCTAAGACCAAATTAAACAGTGTTCACCATTTTAATTAACTTATATTTTAATTTAGTTAAATTTAATTCTAATATTTTATTAATTAAAATTTTATAAAATCTTAAATGTGTAAACTAAAATTTCAATTTGTTTCTAATTGTTATTAAAAAAGTTATGAACAAAAATGTGCAACATTGTCGTTTATGTGCTCATTAAAATCTAATTATATTAATATTGTACCGGAACGATTTTAATTAATTTATTATTTTATTTTCATACCGGAGGGAATAAATTTTGTTTATATTGTAACTGCAAAAATAAAAAAACGTCGGATTTTAAATTTGATGTTTTTATTATTTAAATTTTGTTATAATTTTGAATCTTATCTTTTCGTCAAGTGTCATCATATCGAAAGAGAATTCAAATGAAAATATCACATGAGTGTGTAGTTTCAAATTCACTGAATTCTTCATGCTTGATTTAATTATTTCAATAAACAAAAAATACCATTTGGTACTATGTGTTCCGCATTTTTTATAGTGCAAGATAAAAAAAATTTTATAAAAAAAAATTTTATAGTGCAAGATAAAAAAAATAAAAAAAATCAAAAATGACAAATAAAGTAAATTCAATCATGCGATTAGTTGTAATTTTTTTATCGTGCATTTTACACGATGATAAAACTTAAATACCGCAACATTTTGTTTTTGTTATAAAATGGTGTCGACAAGATATTTGTTCAGTTCCAAAAAATATTGGCGATTTTATGCATAATCCTACGTCAATGATTTGAGATAAGAATTGCAAAAATAGCAAGTTACAATTTTAATTAAAGAGAACATTATCTGATAAATGTAATTGCGAATATCTAAACTTCTAAACTCGACGATGATGAATAAAAAATAATGTATAACGCGTGAATTACACAAGACAGCATAATCGTTTACTGCTCACACACCTATTTTTTTCTAATTATTAATCGGCCATTGAATAAACGATTACGAAAATAAATTCCAACTTCAACATGACAAAATTATACGTCTCATTAGTCACACGAGAAAGACAATATGTTTGATAATTGACGTTTCTAGTTGAATAAGACCCCCTACGATCATCAGTTGTGATAAGAAAATTAACACGAAACAACAAATTCGTGTTGATTCAAAAAGTATTAACATCCACTTGAGATGTCTGATAAATTTGTTTTAAAACAAAAAAAAAAAGCGGAACTGAAATCGGTCACTAAAAAAAATTACAACCTACAATTATCCTTTTTTTCAATTAAATTTTTTTTCTGAATCGGATTTCATTGAAAAATTGTTTTATTTTTTAATGAATTTTTTTTTCTGAATCACAAATTTTTCATTTATAACTTTGTTGTTCGACTTCAGTGAAATCAAAACGTATTTTTTCCTTAGAATATGCGTGAACTTCGGTCACCCCCCATTGATAAAAGTCTCGCATATTTTGACATAGCAGAAACGAGGAAAACTGAAAATCATATGTTTACATACACAAGTGTTGTTTAAACTTTATAGGGGATCTAGACCGATGATGCTTCGCGAGAGATTAAAAGCAATAACTAAGTTCAGTATATCGTGCTAGATAGAGCGGGTCAGGACTAGGTCAACTGACGCTAAATCATCGAAATAATCCAATCGGATGACCTCTTTTGATAATACAACTTTTTGATTTAACATTATTTTGTTTTCAATAAAAAATGTAAAAAAATTGAATTCCAAATTGAGATACAAGGCTGAGGTTGAAATTTGGATCTTGTGAAATCAGCAACAATACAAAAATAGTATACGATAGATGTGATAAACAATAATTTAAAAATTTTTGCGAATGTTGTAGATATTGAATAAACGATGAAATCCGAGGTCCAAAAAATCATAGTGGACTGCGACGCGGGGACCGACGATGCGGTGGCTTTGATCATGCTCCTTGAAGCGCACAAGTTAAAAAAACTTGAGATCATGGCGATCACCTGTCTCACGGGCAACACTTTTGTGGACAATGTGGTTTACAATGTGTTTCGGACGTTGAACGTTTGTGAAGTCAGTGATGTAAGTGCAGATGAAATTTTATACTCAGCGATTCGGAAATTTGATTCCCTTTTCCACAATCTGAAAGGAAAGCCGTTTACCAAATGAAATATCGATTAGCATTTATGTACTTTCAGAAACTAAAATTTAAATCAGAAATAAAATAAAAATGAAATGAAAATGAAAATAATTGTGAAAGAAGGTGTGACTAGATTTTTTAATATTCAGTTATTTATTTTGTTTCAACCAGGTACCAGTATTTAAAGGAGCGTATTCTTCTCTTCTATCAACTGAAAACGCAAAAATAACAGCAGAGACGTGTTTTCACGGCGCGGATGGATTCGGCGACGTTTACAAGGATAAGCCAAATATTGACAAATTGGAAAAAGAACATGCAGTTGTTGCTCTGAACCGATTAGTTTCACAGAATCCAGGTAAGGAATTATACTTTAAAATGTTTTTATATATAATTTAAAAAAAATTGTATCCAATTTTTAATACATTTTGTTTCATCTGTAGGAGAGATCAACTTGGTGTGTTTAGGACCATTAACAAACATAGCCCTGGCTATTAAAATGTACCCTGACTTTGTTGACTGTGTCAAAAAGTTTTTCGTGATGGGAGGAAATTATACAGGTATGCAATCTCGACAACGGCAATATCTTTAAATTTTTCATTTTTGTATAATCGATTAATTTTGCTTGATTCAATTTTGGTTCGTTTCATTTTAGCGATGGGCAACGTCACATCCCAAGCCGAGTTCAACTTTTTCGCAGATCCCGAAAGCGTCCACATCCTGCTGTGCAGTGCAAAAAATATCTGGCTCCTGCCATGGGAAACTTGTTTCCTAAAATCCAAAGTCACTCATGTAAGCAGACGAATATAAAACAGTAGAATTTTCAACATTTTCAATTAAATTTATTATTTTATATCTGAATCCAGGAATGGAGAGAGAACGTCTTTGGGGTGATCAACACACCGACCGTGAAATTGATAAATGACATCGAAGGTGGAACTTACGCCGACGAGTCGAAGAAATTGCCTTACTATTTGCCATGTGACGGAGTTTTGGGCGCCATTATTCTGCGGCCAGACATGGCGACGGAGGTGTCGCTTCACAACATCGACATTGAGCTGTCAGGAGCAAAGACCAGAGGACAGGCTCTCGTTGACCACCTGTTTGGAACCGAACCCAACGTGCATCTGATCACAGACGTTGACTCTGAGATCTTCAAAAAAGTTTTATTGTTCATTGCAAACCCCAACAAATATCAGTCCCAAGTATTTTCATAATCTCGTATATTAATTTCAATCCCTCTGATGTTGCCAAGAAGAATTTGCACCACTTGTATAGGCATGAGAAAATGAAATATTGAAATTGCTCATGAATTTTAAAACGTTTGTTGCACACGACGATTTTGTTAATACGGCTTTGTGAGATTCTTTATTAGCAAAATAAAAGTTGTATTTATTTGTAGCACGAAATTATGATTTGGCGTTCAAAAGTATCGGATTCTTTTAAAGTAAGAAATCGGTTGACAAAAGAGAAAATGTTTGTAGGCAACAAAATAGTTCATTTGTTTATGTACAACAGATACAATTGGTACATACGAATAAAATATATATCCACATGAAAACAATAACGGGATAATTTGACACATTTTTTGCGCTGACATGCGTTTCATAAATGCACATTGCACATTGTAATATCGCCTTTTGAATGAAAAGTCGGTTATTTGTGACACTTGGAATGTTTTTCATTTTTCTTTTCTTTGTTAGAAACGCCGCATAGTATCTTGTCCACTTTCTAGCAGTAGAAAATTAACATCAAATTGGAAGATAACATAATTATGTATTTTTTATACAAAATAATGCAAATGAAATCAATCGAATGATATAAGTTTGGTCACAAACTTTTGAACCAGCTTTTTTTTTCTATAAAAATTAATAGAGTCAACTTATTCATAACAATTGGTTCAAACTTGATTACAACGTTATCGTTTTTTTTTTCTTTTCGAATATTGAAAATTGATGTAAAACTCGAACGTTATTGTTGCACAAGTAAAAATAAAATTATGGTAGCTAGTTGATCATAGCTTATACGTATGGAATACACAAATCAATCACAAAAGTAATATGAATTCGTACTAATTTAATAATATGATCGGTTTATTCCTCTTTCCCCGGGGAGTCTTCCATCTCACTTGACTTCTGGAACTGCTGTCTTGTTCTGCGATTTGTCTCCAGTAGCTCGACCAGTTCCGCTCGAATAATATCATTTTTTCGTTCCAACGTGTCGAGAATTTGATTCAACTGATCCAACCGAGCATTCAAAGCCTCGAATTCTGTAACAACAAAGGAAACAATAAAATAAAAAAATATTAAAAAGAAACATTCAGACAATAACAGGAAAATAACAAAAAAACTTTCGGTTATAAAGAATGTTAATTGCTTCGAAAAATCAATAAAAATGTTAATTCTCATATTAAATCTCGACTGTTAAAAAATTATGTTTATTTTGTTTCTTTTTTTTCATTTGTTACAAAATTATCAATGAAAATAATAAAAATTGTACATTAAAATATATGAAGTTGACTTGTCAAACAGAAAGTTCGATCGATTTCAATCGGTTTACCTTCATTTTGAATATCCTCCATGTTCTCCAACTCATCGTTTTCTGGTTCCTCGATCTCGTCAGGATTGACAACAAAGTCAAGTTTATCGTCGTCGCTGGACATTTTCATCGTTTTTGGATCGTTTTTGTCGTGCAACTTAAATGGCGATGTTATTGTTGTTGATCAGCTGACTTTTCTCGTGTACGGAATGAAATGTAGCTTTCCTTAAAAAAAAAACGATCGAACGTTTCTTCCCATTGGTCGATTCCCTTAGACCTTCTACTTCTGTCACATCGCAGTTGAGCCAACGCTACAACTAATATCAAGCGTCATTCTTGCACACGAGAGAGAACAATTTCGGATCTGAATTTGTGAAAAAGTAAAAAATAAAAAAGGATAAGAAATGAGTTAAAAATAAACCCAATAAACTCACAAGTACGACAAACAAATTTACTTATAAACTCGAGTTTACTTATAAATGTTTACTGATTCAACATGTTGTCATTATTTGAATTTGACAAATGGTGCGTCGTTAATTCTACAATATTTGATGTAAAATGTACAATATAAGTTAACTATTTTTTAGGCAATAGCCGGACTGGGTTTTTTCAGCGAGATGGATGGGAAAACAGTGTCGTTTTTGACTTTTTCATATTTCGCCTTGTTGATCAAAAAGCTCCCGACCATCTGGTCGGCGGAAGCAGTTTGTCCATAATAATCAACGAAGAACCCGTCTGGATCCACCAGGTAGATGATTATAGTATGATCTACCTAAAAAGTTTAAAAAATGAATTAATAATAATGAAAAAAACTCTTTATAACTTTTTAATTTATTCAGAACTGGGAATTTATACTTACAATATAATCTTCATCTTGATCTTTTGGACCATTGCTGAAGTACACCCGGTAAGCTTTGCAGGCCTCCGCAACTTGTTCCATGCTGCCAGTTAGTCCAATAATCTTGGACGAAAATTCCTTACAATATTTTTCAACTACACTTGGAGTGTCTCTGGTTGGGTCAACAGAGATGAAAATTGGTTGGACTTTGATATTAAAATCTTTCTCTAAAACAAACAAATGTTTAAAATCCAAAATCCATATCTGATAACAAAAATAAGTTACAAAATTAATTCATTAGAATTGTAACTTGCAAAAATACAGAAATTTTTCACAACAGACTTACCTAGATTATTTACAACAGTTGTCATTTTTTCAATCTCGTCGGGACAGATGTCCGGACAGTGAGTGAAACCAAAATAGATGTAAACCCACTGTCCCAAAAAGTCATCGGATCTGACAAGCTCGCCTTTCGAATTGATCAGCTCGAATTTGCCACCGATCTTGGCTTTTCCAAGTTCACGTCTCCTGTCGCGTTCGATGGCCAGTTCCTTTTTCTCCTTCAGATAGTACATGTACCCCAGGAAACATCCACCGATGGCTGTTGTAATACTGACAGACTGCCAGGAGATGTTTGTCGGGATGGACCATTTTTTAGGTCTTTTGGGCGGGGGTATTTGTTCTGAAAATGTCCTGATGATCTGACAACTTTTCTGAACCTGTTTTGTCTGCAATACAAAAAAGTTTGAACTAAAATTTGTACTTGGAAAAATTTTGACATTTTTTAACAGAAAGCTTTGCTTACGTTTGAGAGAAGGACTGACGAGCACCTTTGCAACGACCTCAAAAGCAAACTCGACATGTTTTTATTGACTGTAAAAAGAACAGGTTGACAACAATTTTTGACATGCAACTTCTTCAGTCGTTTTGAAAGGTTATCTACCTTATTTTTTGTATTACAACAACGTGTCCTGTTTGTTATGAACTGTCATTTGATTCTCATCGAAACCAACAGATCTGTCTATCGTACGCAATAAAATGCAATTTTCCGCGAATCGTTGATTTCCGTTTTCCAGAACGAATTATAAACACGCGACTAGCAGACGAATTGTCTGCTGTCACGGTAACTACCTTACTGATAACTTTCATCCTACCTTACCGACTGTATACAGGAAAGAAAATAAGTTTTTGAATACAAATAACGTTATTTTTATATTTTCACTTTATTTATTTATACAAATATTAATGCAACTTCTCTAAGAAATGTTTGTAAACAACGATAAATAACAAAATTAAAAATTGTTACACAATTTTTCTTTGGTATTTTAAATAATGACCAAATCATATTCAAGGTGTATATAAATTTTTTATAAATTATATTTATAATTTTTATAATTAAATATATGAATTAAAATATATTCATTACCAAAATATTCATATTATAAAAATTTATGAATAGGAAAAAAAATCTGATTAGTTGAATTTTGTTAGCGTGAAAACGTTTTTCTTATTTTTAACTTATATTAAAAGAATAAAAATTAATATAAACAATTGAAAATATAAATTATTTATTTGAATAATAATGAAATATTTGTTTACAATTCTGTTTTAATAATTTTTACATTATAAAATTATTGTTTATCATTTTAAAAATAGTTAGGCCAAGATCTGGAAGTTTAAACAGAAATGAACACTAGATGGCGTTTGAGTGTCTGGACTCTTGGAAGGTCGGTGAAACGACAGTCATCCCGAAAAAACGAAAAGGTATTAGGCGAATATGTTCACTGAAGAGGTCGATGCCATATTGGAGAGGGGATGGAGGGATTTACCTACGCGCGCCTATCTGGCTACACTGCCTCAAAGTCCAACAAAACGAGAAAAAAATCCCGCTGAAGGATTAGGCGAACATGTTGAGTGAAGAAGTAGATGCCATATGGGACCCCCAAGTCTGTTAAAACGAGAAATAATTCCGGATGAGTATTAAGCGACCATGTCGACTGAAGAGGTGTGACATATTGGACCCGGAAGTCCGGTAAAACGAGAAATCATCTCGAAAAAGTATTCGGCGAACATGTTAACTAAAGAGGTAGATGCCATATTGGACCCCGAAGTCCGGTAAAATTAAAAAAAATCATCCCAAAAATTGTGATAAATATTAAGTGAACATGCTGACTCAAGAGGTGAATTATCAAAATTATAGAAATAACAAATGGCGCTGATAAAATGGCACCATATTGGATTCATAAGTCCCGGAACTTGCGTAATCACCCCGAAAAAGTATTAGGGAGGTATGAATCTTGAACAAAATATGACATTTTCGTTTCTTCTTCCTTTCCAAAAATGGAACCTAATATTTGTATTTGAAAAAAAAAATTTTTTTTTTCTGTTTTTTAGTCGACTTATAAATTTATAAATTATGAAAAATTCTAAAAGTCCGCCATGTTGGACCCGAGGGGGGCGGGTTATCAACAAATACTAACCAAACTAAAATGGTGCAGATGCGCCATTTTAAAAGACATGAGAGACGCTGCATCAGAGCTCTTACTACCAATGTAAAAAACAGCCTTTTTTGATTTTATTTACATGCGTTTGTTTTTAAAGTACTTGTTTTTACGGGCGTATTTATTGGCGCAGGTGCTAAAATGGCTTCTAAAATGGTGCTAAAATGGCTTCCATGTCGTCTAAAATGGCGCACCTGCGCCATCTTACTTTGGTTAGTATTTGTTGATAACCCGCCCCCCTCGGGTTTGACATGGCGGACTTTTAGAATTTTTGATAATTTATAAATTGTATATATTATAAATTTATAATTTACAGTATTTGTTTTTATGGGCGTATTTTTTTATAGTGTTTATTTATACTTTGATCGTTTCATTTGTGGGTTTTACATATTGTTTTTTAGATTAGTAGTAGCAGTTCTAAAGAAGCTCTTCCATGTCTTCTAAAATGGCGCACCTGCGCCATTGTAGAAGCCATGGAAGCCATTTTAGCACCATTTTAGAAACCATTTTAGCACCTGCGCCAATGAATACGCCCGTAAAACCAAGTACTTTAAAAACAAACGCATATAAATAAAAACAAAAAAGCTGTTTTTTACATTGGTAGTAACAGCTCTGATTCAGCGTCTCTCATGTCTTTTAAAATGGCGCACCTGCACCATCTTACTTTGTTTAGTGTTTGTTAATAACCCGCCCCTTTGGAGTCTAGTATGGCGGACTTAAAAAATTTCATAATTTATAAATTATATATATTATAAATTTATAAATCGAATAAAAATCCCGAGAAATATTTTTTCAATTAAAATATTGAATTCCATTTTTGGAAATCGAACAAAAAACAAAAATGGAATATTTTGTTCAAGATTTTTGTCTCCTTCATATTTTTTCGGGACGATTTCGCAAGTATAACGTTTTTGATGGGACTTATGGATTGCAATATGGCGGACTTTTATCAGCGCCATTTGTTATTTCTTCATTTTGATAGTTTACCTCTTTAATCGACATGTTCACTTAATATTATTGCGGAATTTTCGGAATAAGTTCTTGTTTTGCCGGAATTTGGGGTCCAATATGGCATCTACTTCTTCAGTCAACATGTTCGCTTAATACTTATTCGGGATTATTTCTCATTTTGTCGGACTTCGGAGTCAATACAGCATCTACCTCTTCAATCAACATGTTCGCCTAATCCTTTTTCGGGATTATTGCTCGTTTTACCGAACTTCGGAGTCTAATTTGACATCTACCTCTTCAGTTAACATATTCGCCTAATACCTTTTCGCTTTTTCGGGATGACTGTCGTTTCACCAACCTTCAAAGTCCAGCTGACACTCAAGCGCCATCTAGTGTTCATTTCTTTTCAAACTCCAGAATTGGTCCAGCTATTTGTAAAATGATAAACAATAATTATGTAATATACAAATTATTAAAAATCATTAAAATCAATAAAAAATAATTTATAAAATAGTATTTTATTATTATTCATCCAAATAATTTATATTTTCAATTGTTTATATCAATTTTTATTTTCTATTAACAAACTCAATATTTTACGTGTTATTTTAATAATAATTAGCAACATAAATAATTAATTATTTATTTTAAAATTTTAATTTTCATCTCAATCCAACCTCAAAATCCATAAAAGCTGTGGGAGTAGTGGGTAATCAATCCGTCATTGTCAGCACTGTTGAAAAAGACAATGACAGAAGCTGAAGACAATTTTTGACAGAAACGTGCGTGCTCAATGTATGCGAAAGTTAACAATACCTGTATACCAATTCCAATATTCAAGAATCAAGTTGAATCAATAAACTGTTAACCGATTATTTTGATTTGAGGAAGTTTGATATAATCTCAAGTACCGAGATCGTCGATTGCCAGTGAAGATTTCTGCTGTGTCATTTATTGTAACACTTTCTATAACTGGTCATCGTAAAAAAGTGTACTTTGATCTCACGACTTAAGTAGTAGTTTTGGTTACGATATAAATCCACAGACCGGGGTGCAGAGGGTGCAGTGCAATTTTACGTTTTGCGCGACGCTGTTTCATGACGGTTCAAAAAGTGCAACGGGGAGATTCGCGAGTGACAGCTTTGATTATATAAGTTCCCAACCATGGCTACAAAATCCGCTTTGTCAGCTTTGCCACCTGTTACAAAACTTGCAAACAATATCATCAGAATTTTGGGATGCAATCCTGGAGTGATGACACTGCAGGGAACCAACACCTACCTTGTGGGCAATGGTCAAAAGTAAATAAAATCTACATTGTCATCACAAAAATATTGTCATCTCATTTTTCATACAAAAAATAAATAGAGGATTGTTGTAAATATCAAAAATGAAAAAATAAAAAAACAATTCTTTTATTTGTTCATCATTGTTTTTATTTAGAAAGATTGTATTCATTTTTTGCAATGCTTTTGGCCAAGGTCAACAGTCTATTCCAAGTTTTTGTTAAATCAAACTTTTTATCAGTTACAATTACCATATCAGAATCATATTCATATGAATTTAAAATTTAAATTACCTTTATAGTTGAACTAGAAATACAGTTTTAAATGAATTTTATAATTTTATGTTCATTTTTATTTTGTATTTTTTTTTATTTACTTTTTTTTCAGACGTATTCTGATTGATTCGGGTCAAGCAAACACTGCTCCACTTTACATCAAACTCCTTCAGGAAGTTCTGAAGGAGGAAAATGCAAGTATCCAGTACGTCCTCCTGTCTCATTGGCATGGTGATCATATCGGGGGTGTATCAGCGATTAGAAAAATGTTGGAATCGGAAAACGTTAAAGCTGCCAAAGAACTGACAGTGTTGAAACTTCCAAGGACACCCTTAGATGATAATTTTACTTGCGCAAAACTCGAGAACACCGACATACATGATTTTAGTAATAGTTTCATTTTAATATTAAATATTAAACTATAAAATGTAATATTAAATTATTAAATTATTGAATTATTAAATATGTCAAATTTTTTTCAGCTGATTTCCAACAGATGAAAGACAATCAATGCATAGAAGTTGAAGGGGCAAAATTGTACGTTAAGCACACACCTGGCCACGCTACGGATCACGCTTGCTTTTTGCTGGAAGATGCGAATGCACTTTTCAGCGGTGATTGTATCTTGGGAGAGGGCACAGCAATCTTCGAAGACCTGAGTACTTATTTGCAGTCGCTGCATCAGATACTTGATATGAAACCTTCCATAATATATCCAGGACACGGCCCGGTTATCAGCGTTCCTATACCTCGTATTAGGTTTTACATTGATCATCGCGAAAAACGTGATAATGATATACTCCAAGTGTTGAGTCGTGCCATAGAACCCATGTCTGAGATAGATATCGTTGGCATCCTGTATAAGGTGAATTTTACATTTTTTTCTATCTAGTTCCTTACTTTCATTTTTTTTAATTTGATAGAAATTTATTTATTTTAGATAGATTGGATTTAGAAATTTATTTATTAGAAACTAAACTAAGTTTAAATTTCAGGATAAGTCTCAAGACGTGTGGCCAGCAGCAGCCTACACTATCAATCACCATTTAAAGAAACTCGCAAAAGAGAATAGAGTAACCGGCGATACGGGAAGCTGGCGATTGAGTGATTATAAATCGAAAATGTGATAGTTGCTCAATCTGTTGGGTTATAAATAATGTATTAGTGAATTTGGTGCAGTATTTGATAAGGAATATTAAGTGAACATATATTTTTTATAAGGTAACCCGCAGGCAAATTTTGTACCGTCACAAAACCCATTAAGTTTTAAATTGTTCGGTCACCAGAAAGTGCACTTGAAATATATTTATTGATTACTTGTTGACTAATTGTATGGAGACTTTCTTTTAATGTCATTACAAGTTTCGTGTTATGTTGGATGATGAAATTGCAATTATATCAACGATGTGTTGTGTTACGAAACTGTTTCTGTTTACTAGCTGTTGGCTTTAAAATCGCTCCATCACATTCTTGTTCAACTTCACGAAATTAGTTCATCACCATATACGTGTCGCGGTGGTTTTTATTCGATTTGATGGAAGTCAATGACTCTGAAAAATTGTCAAGTATATAAATTATAATTATTAATATAAATTAATTTTTAACACACATTATTTCTCATTTACTAGTTTCAATTTAATTTTCTTTAACCACTCGTTGTTATGATTTACAAATCACCATTTAGAGATATATTCAAGATATTTAAATTGTCTTTATAAGTAATCAAATAACGTATTTTCTTAACACACATTATTTCTTTCAAAACTTAAAATTATTTCTGTTTTGCAACAAAACCATCATTAGTAGATATTATTTTAAATATTCAAATTGCGATTGAATAAATATACTAAATAAATATACATATATAATATGTATATTTATATAGTACCAAAATTTAACAATTCAACTACAACATTAAAACATCCACCACCAAGAGAAGTATCCAAAATAGTTTCAGATCCATCTTATTTAGTATCATTTTTTAAAAGTTATTTTGTATTTCAAAAAGATAACTTATGTTTACGGTTATTCTGAGAAAAATATGCCTGGTCTTCTGACAAGTCAAACAAGTCAACTGTCTAAATAAAAAGACCAGGCATACCTTTCGCAGAGTTCTTTCGTTTTTTTTGTACTTTTTTCATCTTTCAAATTTTGTTTTGTTTGTTCTTTTTGTTTTTTTGAAATGTGACCAACGGATAATTTCAGAAGATACAAATAAAGATTTTTGCGAAACATTTATTCAACTTCGACGATACATAAACTGTTGTTCCAGATTAAATTCCCCACAGTAGACTTTTTGTTGAAACTACTGATGTGCGTACAGTACATTATTGTAAAATATTTTGTATATAATATAATTGTTTAAGATACATACACCACATAGAAAAACTCACTCAAAAATCATTTAAAGGTAAAGGTTCAAATAGATACACAGCAATGACACATCACTTACATTGAAAAATTCATGTGTTTATGATGTAATTACTGAGCAATCGTCCGCAATATTTTCCTATTTGGGATATATATATAAATATATATTTCAACTTTGTCTTGTCAATTCAAAAATAAGCACGTGTATGGAGCTCGTTTTTAGACACACAAAATGAACACTGATACAGTTGTTTATCAAAGTTATGCATCGAAGAAAGAACAAGTCATTTGAATTAATTCACATTCAAATGTCATCTTCAAAACGATGCCTTATCAAAAATATGACATTTTTGCTCTTTTCTTTTGACTATGTATATAAACCGCCTGTCTCGCCAGTCGCTTCTTGTATCCTTCATAAAACACGTGCATTTGCGAAACATTACGAGAGAGAACGTCAAACAAAACGTCGACGCGTGTGCAGTCCAGGTATACTATACTTAAACATTTGTATTAAAACTCGTTTTAATATATCAGACATCCAAAAATAGAAAGACACGCCATCGTGCTTCATTTTCCTCTCTCAAGATAAGCGTAAGAAATAGTTATGCGTACGAATTGGTAGTTGTATGCGTACCGTATAAAAGGTTGGAGGTCATCTCAATCGGCTTTTTCATAACACTTCCCAGTTCTATATTATATCTCAATAATCATTCAGTCTAATGAAGATTTTATTTCCAATTTTTCCCAAAAATTTCAAACTATTTGAAAATGAAAACAGGTCAAATTTAATTCTTGACGAACTTAAAGTTTTCTTGGCTGACTAGATTAAAACTTTGATTTGATCATTTCTTTTTTGCTATCGATGTCACCACCATCTCTTGAAATCAAATCAGGAATCGCGAATGTCAAAAATTAATACAAATTACAATGAATAACTATTGGGTAATACAGGATTGGGGAATGTGCACCTCCTTCCATATAAAAACAATGTTTCGCTTGTAGACAACCGTATATAATTTGTGTTCATTTTTCGTTCTCAATTCAATTGGATTTTTACGCTCAACAACAGTTCTCTTGGTACACACGCACAAACAATTGACATATAAAATATAATCCGTTACAAATTAATGGTTCTCGATAGAATTCATCTGCGTACATCAAAGTCAACCATTCCATAAGGTTCTTGCCTTTTTGTTGCATCTCTTTTTTTTTAATTAAATAATACATCACATGTCGCAGTACAATTTTTCTTATTCTTGATCATTTTTTCTTCGCTTTTTTTAATTTTACGAACAATATTTGCACTAATCGCTGATTAAACTTAAGAGAATCACATTGAATATAATCGGTACATTTGCAACAACGAATATATGAATATTTAATTGGATAATCGTAATTATTGATATTAATTACGCAATTATGTACCAAGTGACTACTATCGTTAACAATGCAATAACATAATAACATTAATATAATAATATGTATAGAACGATGTAAGAAATGTACGTACAAAGTATCAAACAAGAATTAACAACAAATGATTCATTAGATATAATGAAATCAAGTCAATCGTTAAAGTAAATCATCAATAATTCATAGAATTACGTAGATCTAGAACCTAAAACTATGATTTTTCCATGGTTGGCTGCACTCAGGTGTAAATCTGTTACACGATTCTTTTTTTCAAAACCATTTTGTTTGTTTTTTTCGCTTTCACTGAGTGGGGTCAAGTTTTGTTTAAGTATTTTATTTTCGCTCGCCACCTATATCGGTTGTTGTGAAAAATTATAATTTCATTCGTTGGATCAGAATTATTATTGTTCTCATCGAAACTAGTTGAACAAAAGCAATGACACAGACTCTTTGAAACGAAGATCTCAAAGCCTTTCTAGATCAATGATACCAGTTCATAAAATTGATGTTAACGTTAAAACTTTTCGGAATTTTTATCTTTCGAACAATTGATTTTCTTTATATACAATGGTATTCACTTGATAAATTATTTTTAAAAAACGTGTAGAAAACGTTTGTTTCATTTATTATTAGTATTTTTTATTTCATGTGACGAGATTAGTTTTTGATTAAAATTGTTTTGAAGTCAATAAGTTTCATTTCGGGCTGTGAAGGCACCTGACTCATGTGGCACAACAGGTCATAAATTGTAGGCAGTGTCTAGCAATTTATACCAATGAATTATATACCCAGTTCGATATTCATTTTTTATTTACAACTATAAAAGATAAAATTCGTTTCCAATTAAACACTAAATAAATTCAAAACCTTTATATACAATTTCGTATGTACAATCATAATTTATTAAATTCTTCTTTTTTTTTTTTTTTTGATTCGCAAACATTAAATGAATTTAATGAACTCTTTCCTGTAAAAATGGTCGTTTAGGGTTGTGAAAGGTCGACTTAAATGTCGTTATGATACAATTAAGAAATTTCAAGTATTAAAGTTGTTTGATATTAATATTCAATTAATATGGAAGATCTGGAGATTATGTTCAGAAGCTTTTATTTTAACTTTTCTTGTTCTCACAAGAACATGCTGAGTGCTTATGAAACAGCCAAAAATGTTGACATGATAAATGTCATGGTTGAACTCCAGTGATGTGAAACATTTTATTCATTCTTTAGAAATGATAAAAAAGATTTTAAAAAAATGAAAAAAAGAAGGCGGAATGATAAATTCAGATAAAATGAATTCGCCCTTCAATTCGATTTTTACACATGGATGAAAAGGAATATGAATCCTAGTCGCAAGTAGGAAAGAGAAAATTTTAATATTCTAGACACTGACCCATCATAATTAACTATTAGGAACCTCGATCCTATTTTTTTACACCATCGTTTCTCACAAAAAGAGGTTTCTTCGCAAAAGTTGACTGTCGTGTTTCTTATCTTCAACTTCACGATCGCGTCATTAATATGTAAAAAGAAAAGAAAAAAATAGAAAAAAAAATTAGAAAATTAAAAAAAAAAAAACAAAAACTCAACTTGTTATCAGCAATTGTTTGCATCAACGTCAATAAAAAAAGATCGATTACAAAACAAACTTCGTCACAATAAGTCTTCACAGAAACGAGCATCATAAATAAATCAAACATTAAACAATGATAATAATTTTGTATCAAAACGTTTACATGAGGAAGCCGTTTTGCTCAAAGCAACTAGGGTTGATGTAGCTCAGCAAATCATTCTCGGACATCGACGTCAGCTCCTGCGGCAGCATGTCCTCAGGTTTCCTAACGTTTTGGGCGCCCGTGACTGCGCCCGCGGCTGAAGCTCCACCACCATTTTGTAAGGGAACTGCTTGACGATTCAGTGGCACAGGCATGGGTGGCGACTTTTGACTTACATGCTCTACAATGGTACCTGCTAAAAATCACCAAATTATAAATTACCAAACAAAATCATCAACTTAATCTTCTATATATATAAAAAAAAACAAATTTGAATAAATAAAAGTACTTACATTGACCAGGTGACTTTTGTATGATCTCTTCCATAGCGTTATTCATAAGTTTGGCGCTCTCTGTAGCGACACTGTTGAGAATATTTTTGGTGGCAATAATGGCGTGCGCTGTCGTGGTGGTGATTGGACAATTGTTAATGATATCTTGTGTAGCGTTGGTGATAACATTGTTGATGGCCTGCTCCGCGGCTGTGGTCAGTCTCTGCTGGCAAGGCTCCTTGGCTGCTCCACTGGCGATCGCCGAGCTAGCCTCTGCGACGAAGCTAGCCGGCTGGGTCAGCACACTGCCGATGTCCTGCTGCACCGCCTGCTGCATCACCTGGGCCGCTTGCGCCTGCTGCACAGCCTGTTGTACTGTTTGCACTTGTTGTACAACTTCTTGAGTCACCTGCTCCACTGCTTGTTGCACCATTTCCTAATACGACAAAAAAATATCCAAAATTCAAAATTCAACATTCAACATTCAAAATGTAAAATGTGGAATAGAAAATAATAAAAGGTTCTAACTGGTGTACCTTGGATGCCTGTGTGATTGCCTGTTGAACACCGGGAACCTGCACTTGTTGAACTGCCTGGACTTGTTGGACTGCCTGCTGGACAACGTGGGCATGCTGTACCACCTGGTGCACAACTTGCTGTTGCGCTTGCTGCACCGCTTGAACAGCTTGCTGCTGCGCTTGCGCAACAACTTGTTCGACTTGTTGCTGAACTTGTGCAACAACTTGCTCGACTTGTGTTTGCTGTTGCATCACTACATCCTGTGCAAACATTGAACGGAACTGATTGGACAAAAATATTATTTTCACAAATAGTATAGCTTTTTTATAGGTTTTTTTGGTTTTTGTTATTTTTATAACGGCACGCTTTAAGTATATGGCTGTTTCTAGGAAGAGACAAAAAACTGAAAAATTATTCAATTTGTTCAAGAACGTTCTATCGTTAATACAGCGATTGAAAGACTTTTGTTTGATTTGAATTAGTTTGATTTAATTTGAGCATTTGAGATTGGACACATTTATAAAGTTCTAATGAAAATGCAACCGATTTGAAACGGCTGATTCATTACGATAGAATGATCTTAATCATACAGTTCGTTATAGAAAATTATAATTTCAAATAAAAAAATCACAATTACGTCAAATGACGATTGAA
Source organism: Trissolcus japonicus (assembly GCA_030522925.1). Classification (NCBI taxonomy): domain Eukaryota; kingdom Metazoa; phylum Arthropoda; class Insecta; order Hymenoptera; family Scelionidae; genus Trissolcus; species Trissolcus japonicus. The sequence goes on along the minus strand of JAPYZS010000298.1, from coordinate 62,423 downwards.
GAGCAAAACATGATACGATATCTTAATCTGTGCACACAGCATCGTGTTTGCACGCTCTCGACTCTGGGTTTAATTTTAGACAATGCCGTGCAACTCAACAAGCAATATTTTTAAACAAATTCCATAATTGATAGTCTGTCTGCTTCAAACAAAACGATAGAGCTTCGTTTCTGAAATAGTCAGGAATGTCGACACAAAATGCGATGTTTCACAATTTTCCTTTTTTTTTTATGAGGGCAACGATCACAGCATCCATTTCAGAAACTTATTTTCCAAACAATACTTTGAGCAATGATTGAAAAGAAAATCGATAATCACCTCGAGCGGCATGTTGTCGGTCGTAACCTGGAGAGGATTGTGAGCCGCCGCAACAGCGGCTTCGAGGGGAGGCGACGACGTGTTTACCACAGGCGTTTCTTGCATTGCAGGAAGAAGGGCATTGTTGATGGTCGATATAAGTGAATCTCTCGTTTGTTCTTGTACCCCGGGATTGGAAGATGTCGGAGCTACGTTCTCCGTTAGCGTCTGCGCCGAAGGCATAAACGCCTCTAAGATATTATTCACTGGCATGGATGGACTTGTTCTATTTGGACGTGGCGAATTGGAAATCGTATCGTGCTCCACTACTAAAAAAATGAACAAAACATTAATCAACTCCTTCAAAAACCTTATTCTTTTTTTTTTTTAAATAATAAATAAAATGAACAAATCATACCGATGAGGGAAGTCGGACTGTTATTGTTGTTTCGAATAGATTGTCCGATGCAGTGCGAGTCGACGACCGAATTGACAAGGGCATCAAGTTTGGCCGCTGGCGCCGAGGGCATGATGTTGACGGGCTGTTGGGCAGTCATTTGTCTGCCCGTTGCTATGATCGAGTTTCTCGGTTGGATGTAACTGCCATCCGGCAGGGACTCGATATCTTTCGGGCACTCGATATGGTTCAAATATTTTTCCACACTTCGTGCGCTTTGCGCGGGCAACGGCTGCGACGCCGGGGTTGTCGCAAACGTGCTCAGAGCGTCGAAATTAGCGTGCTGCTTCATTCGCAGGTCCACAACCCCGACACCTTGAATGGCACCGTTCAAGTTCGATTCCGGCTGCAATATGGTGTTCGATTCCTTGCTCATGTGATGAGGACTCAGCATTTTAACCTGCAAGTACCAATTTGCAAATTTAATATTTACACAATATACAAGTTACAGATTTAACACAACTCAGTTCCTTCATTAATGTTGCATAATTTGTTTTAAATTTACGATTCAAGATTGATAATAAAACTGTTGCCCAATCCACACCTGAGGACTCTCTTGAATAACAGAGAAGGAATTTTGGTGTCCCGGTCCGATGGACATGGGATGCTGAGTACGCATAAGATCCACTACACCAATCATGGCATCTTTCACTGGAGACTCGTTTGTTGGTACACCGACGTTTCTTATCATGTTCGACTGTACCGAGTCCATCGAATTCTCAGTGACGACCTGCTGCATGGGACTCGACTCGGAAGCACTGCTGCTGTGCGTCGGCGTCGAGATGTTTGACAAGCCGTCGCTCAGCATGCTGTTGGAACTGTTTTCGTCCAGCACTTCGGTTTTCAGATTGTCCGGAATAATGAGTTGGATATTGTTCGATGTACGTCTGCCAACTATCGCGTTGCCCATGAGAGGCGGAGGCATCATGATTTCCGAAGTCGCCGATTGTGGTGAGGACCACATCATGCTCTGCGACTGTAACCAAAACAGATCAGTGTTAATCAACTGAACCAACCGATTTAATTTAATTAAAACAAAATTCAATAACAAGTTTAACTTGACGAAAAACTTACCTGCTGTGTAGAATTGTTGTTTGTTGGCGGAGGACTTGGGTCGTTCTTAAGGACTTCTGTTGTTTGGCTCGTCGTTGGTGTCGATTGCAATATATTATTCAAGTATCCAGTCGTGGCTCCTGCGTTCGCAGCTATCATATCTGTGAAACACGTTTTCTTTTTACATTTACTCGATTACACATCTCAACATCTGTCTTGTCCACACCACAACGACGAGGCCCAACTTTTTGTTTTTTGTTTTCTGTTTTTTCAACAACATGGAAATCAAATTTTGCCCGAGTTCAAAAATATAAATATTAATTAGTCCCAAAGATACACTTAATGCAAGATGAGCATTATTGTAAATCTTCTGTTCGAATTCCAGACAGAAAATGTTGCCTGGTTTTGATACCCATTATCATTGAAAAAAAAAATATATATGCTCCAAACAAATTGCACGATTAGCAAAGAAAATGGAGGCTTTGAATTTCGTAATCATCAAGCAATGGAAAGTTACCTTGCCAGGTAAGTTTTAAACATTTGTTTGAAAACGTACTGTTAGGTGATACATTGGTAACAAGTGTAACAGGCGGCGAATTCGACAGAGCCGTTTCCGCGATGCTGCTGGACACTCCAATTGACTCCGCCTTGGTCACCATCTCCGCGGACTTTGGCGCAGCGGTGTACGTGAACGTGTGAGGCTCGCTCGTTTTGCCAGACGAGATGGCGTACATCTTCACCGTCACCGTCTCCGACCCGGTCAAGTCCTGACGTCTGTAGGGCGGGATGATGCAGGACAAATGGATCTGTTGCAGAAACTCCTTGTCAGGCACAACCGAACATTCCCAAGGCGGTTCCATCTTCGCACTGTCGGAGTCCAATTGGAACAGTATCTGAGTATCTTTCAAAAAGTTTTTCCCGAATATCATGAGCTCCTTACCCCCGGTGCAGGGGCACGACGTCGACGACTTTTTACAGATCTCAGGAACTCCCGGGGGTTGTGCTGAAAAAAAAACAAAGTTTAGGATCAAGCGTACAGTACATGGGCCTTGTTATCAAAAATAAAAGAAAGAAAGAAAAAATTATCACCGCCGTATTGGCAACATTTGACCTTTGCACCGACAAGGCGTACATATAAATGCCTATACTTTCACATCTATATGATATGATTATCGAACATTTTAGTGATCCTATTGCTTGTGATAAAATATTCTAGGGCAGTGATTATTGTTATTGATACGATTCAATAACAACTCTGCATTGGACAAAGTACAATTAATGAATTAACACTTGGTAACCACTGACGTTCAACCAAAGGAGGATAAAACGAAATTACAATATTATACAAATACACGACGAGCCGAGCATTATCATTTGACAAAAACACCCGATCCCTGAAAATTATATAACACAAATTCACGATGCAAATTCACGAAACCTCCGTCACCGACATTTAAAATCTTATCGCCGAGGAGAGGCAGAGAGAGAGAGACCGCTGCTAAACAATTCCCAATTGGAGGGGAGTTTTTTCCTCGCCAATTTTCAGCTCGATTTGTTTGACGACATTAAAGTCCTTCGTCGATTTATCATCCAAATGATATCGCGCAAAAAAAAAGAAAAAACTGAAAAAAAGAAGCGGACAGGACTTTGTTGCGCGTGAATTATGAATCGAAAACGGTTCGCATAAAAAGCACACGCGCAAGTGCTTAAGCGCGATCAATAAACAACCATTACGGAACAAAAAAAGGAGCTGACGGATATAGGATCGAATACATTAGAGATACTCACTGCAGACAATCGGCTGCGAGCAGATCTGCAGCGTCTCCGCGCTGCCGTCCAGGTGGGTGATCGTGGTACGGAACACCATGCGACACCTGGTGGACTTCTTCTTGCTTCGCCCACCCTGGAGGACGCCGGCTTCCTGGGGGAATCGGTGCTCGACGTCGACGTTGCGCTCCTTGAGGATGCCCACGCAGTCACAGGTCACGACCATGTCCTTTGATGGGTCCATGTCGACCTCGATCACAATCGTGCCATCAATCTTTCGCTCGACGCAGGGGGTGGAGTTCTTCCCGCTAACTCGGCATGCTTGGTAGAACATGTGGGGCATCACCCGGCCCACGTCGGTGCCGATGAAAATTTGTAATGTCGCGGGCTTGTCGTAGTTTACCAGCCGCACGATCGGGAACCCGTTCCCCGTGCGATCCTTCACAGCACCTCGGGAACCCTCGGTCTGGTACCGTGCCCGGTGCTGCTGCTCCGGCTGGCAGATTATTTGAAGCTGCGTCTTGCCATCTCGCGAGGCGTGATCTGTGAAAGAAAAAACAACATTAGAACAAGGTGCAAAAATGATTTTTAAATTAAGAAATGTAGAAATTAAATTTAATTTAAATTCAACAAAAATTAAATTTTGGGGTAACTGTAACACCTTGGGGTACCTTAGGGTCAACGGAATTTAAATTGTACTTTTGATCTATCAAGTTTTTTGCTATTTGTAAATTTTTTGGTACAACATAAATTTGGTTGAGCATTATAATACATTCTACCTCTGAATACTAAGGGGACAAATATTTGTTCCCGACGAGTTTTTTTTTTTTGGTAAACACTAAATTATAAACTTTTTTAATCTTTTTAAATCTTTTTTACTTCAGCTGGAATGATTAAATAACGTTGGGGAATTTATATAAGACTTGAAAATATTAACCGATTTTATAAATAAGAACGAGAAAAAAAATTTAACCGAATTTTGAACAGAAAATTATTGTTCTGTTTTCAACAAAAATTGAACCTGATGAAAGTGATTTGGTGATGAAAAAGACTGTGAATTTTTCATTTTGTATTTAATTTTGTAATTATTGTATTTTAATTATTTTGATGTTATAAAAAGTAAATTGTATTTAACTATTTTTTTGTCTACCAGTAATTACTGGTACCGCCTAAATTATATATTAAATATTTTAAATCTGTTTTTTTTTCTATTTTTTGTTGCATTAGAAAATTATTATTTATTGTTTAACTTTTTTGTACACTATTTTCGGTTCAAGTTATTTTTGCCAATGAAAAATAAAATTTAATGAGATATTAATTTGACCGGGCGATAATAATTTTCAATTCGTCAAAAAAAGAGCAATAAAAGGCAACACCTTGTATTCCATCCAATATAATATTGTAAATTGTGAAATGTCAAATTTCCTCCTTACCCCTGTGCCTTTTCATTGATGATTGTTAAATTCGAAATAAATTTGTAATAAATATCCCCGTGACACGGTATCAGGATCAAATTCAATTAATATTAAACTCGAATCAAAAATTTTGTCTTCATCGCTTTAATTTTTTAAAAGACAAGCAGTCGTTATAAACCGTTGACATTAACGATTGAGAAATCACTCAAGCATTAAACAATAATTCCATACGCAACTTGAAACGAAAAAGCATATTAAAATGAAACGACACTTCTTGCAACTACCCAAAAATAATCAAAAAAAAAAAAAAAAAAAAAGATCAAAATTTCCCACAAAGTTACAAATTTGTTTCAACCTGCTGCCACACAGACACATTTCGCACAACCCCTTGAATTATAAAGTCAAACTTGCAAAATCAGACCAAGACACTGTAAATCACAATTTAAATCACTCCAGATTTTTTTTTTCGTTTTTGATTTCGATTAGACACAACTTAAAATAATATACACACTTAAAAAAAGGTCCCAAGTGGTTCGGAGCATCGTCCAGCGTGGAGGCTATCGTGTGACAAGCTGACAAGACTAACTAACGTTATCAATTTCTAAAATTAATCACTGAATCGGTACGTGCGGTACTCACGCAATTGTGAGGTGAGAGTGACGGGGCCCTGATGAGCTGGTGGGGGTCGTTTTGTGAGCACTCCCAAAGCGGGACGTGGTCTCGTGACGCCGACGACTTTGCCGACGGCACCGCCGTTGTTTGTGCCCCGCGAGACCGCCGCGGGGATGCCGTTTGTCGTGCCCTTCGACGTCGGTTTGTTCTCACCGCCACGCTGGATCTCAGAGAAGGCGAAGTTCGCGTCCTCCGACTCGAGTTTGATGTCCATCTTTCGCCTCTTCAGCACCTCCTCGCCGACTAGATTTTTGCCTCCCTCTCGGACAAGCAGCGGCTGTTCCCCGGAAAAACGGAAAAAACAGAAAATTTGTTTCCAATTAGTCTCAGTGTAACTTGTAACAAAAGGGTTGTTGTAAGATTGTGGTAATAAATTGTTTTTGAACCTTCATATTATTTCTTTTCTTCGTGTAAAAAAATAATGAGTCGTAATCTGAGTTGTAGGACGGTATTGTGTACTAAAACAAGGTTGCAATAATTGTTCATAGTTATATATTAATTAGATCAACAGTGGCGAAACGCAACTCACAGCTTGACGACGAATTTTTTTCATTGCATCTCACAAACGGTTGAATTAAAAAAAAAAGAAACAGGACAACAGTTTTTTTTTTTTTTCTATAAACTTTTATTCTTATCGATGAAGGAGTCGACAAAACGCGCCCCGAGTGGTTTCCATTGAAATTACAACAAACAAGTCTTATCTCTTATCGTTGCGATATTTTGCCAAATGCAAACAGAACGTTGACATACGCCGGTGTAAACAACCACAACTTGACTATTCATGAAACATCCATGATCGTCCTCCCATCTAATGAAATAATGAAAAATAAGGAAAAAAATGGATTTTGAACAGTCGAATGCATCTAATGACTAACGAAAACGTCACTATTTTAATTTCTTTGACTGATAACGCAACATTATCTTAATATTAGTTCCAATTTTAGTTTCAAATTCGTCTTGATAAAATTTCGAATTCTCTGTTTCAATTTCTTAGAAATGTATCAATAGACAACAATTTGATATTGCTTTTTAATTGAAGTTTACAGATCTTTTTTTTTTTTCAATTTGTAACTGAAAAACAAACTCGGGCCTTAATTTCTGTACACTAGAATAACAGCTGATAAGAATTATAATGCGGTCACATAACTTGTGATACAGTGATAGAATCGGTCGAAAGTAAAAGACTGCAATGAAACATTTCTAGAACCGTCTCATTTGTACCTCACTAATTATACGCCCAAGTTTTAAATTCAATTAACTAATCGTTATTTAAATGTTACAAGTTTCTCCGTGCGTACGTTTGAAATTGAAGCTACTTGTTTCTCATGGCGAAAAAAAATTGTTCAGATAATCATCGAAGTTTGTCAGCTACCAGTCGGTGTAAAAGCACCGAAGTATATGAAATTGATTAGAAACACTCTTATTATATCGGTGTCACTAAGGGAGATAAGGTTCCAGAATAATATCCATAATGAAATTATGTAATCTTTGACTCGAAAAAAAAATGAGGAAGCGGCCTACTCGGACGAAAATAATTATAAAAAAAGAATTCAAAAAAGAAGACAAAACAAATAGAAAAATTGTTTGTGCGATGCAATTGGCGTGACTAAACTGTGAGCACGTCGATTATTTTAATACAAAAGATAAGCCTAGTTCTGCCCCTAAACGAAAAGTAGTATTGAATGTCAAAGAATTAACAAGTTATTTTCAACATAATCACCTAATCACCGTAGATTAAAGCTCGATTAATTTTTTATTCTATCATTTAGATAATATTATATACTGACAGTTGCATTCTTGACAGCCGAATCATTTTCATTGCCCAGGGTTTAAAATAAATCACTGACACAATCGATCGTTATTGTTACTATACAGATTTTTTGTTCACGGTATCGATGTTAGTTTCACTTTTAAACAGGACTACTTTTTGTCACTTGTAACTTGGGCTTGTTACCCTTTTTTGAGGGTGGAAATGTACACCTATTGCCAAAATCCAAAATTTAACATTTAAAAGTAGATTATTGAGGATATATAAATCCAAAAATTATCAAAAAAAAAAAAAATTGAGTAAAATTTTCAGCGCGCTTAAATTTTGATTTTTTTTTTAAATGAAAGAGTTGATTGAAAGAACTAATTAGAAATAAAAAAATTTAAAGGAAATACAAATTTAATCTTTTTGATAGTTCAATTAGTATGAAAAATTAAAGTTTAACTGTGTGAAAAATGTATTCGAGTCTTGTTCAACAGATAACTTTTTATTATAAACATTGAATTTATATATTTTAAAAATAGTTCTAGCAAAAATTAACAAATTTCAAGATTAAATGCAATTCAGAAAAATGAATCTTTTAATTATTCTCTCTAAAATAAATAAAAACGTAAAACAATGCAAAATAAGAAAGCAACAGAGTGTCTGAAAATCGAGATATTTTAATCACCGTTTCGTTGAAAGAACAGAACCATAAACGTTACTCGAGATCATTAGACAATCTAGAATTAATTAGTTCAAACAAAAATGTCTGACTTGGTGTTTATTTTAAGTATTATAAAATTCAAATTTTATTTTAAACCGGTAACCTAATTTCAACGATATTATAAAAGTTGAATGTCTTGTGTTATATTCTCCTAAGTTTAAATTATACAATAATCAATTGTTCGTCATGACTGTCATTATTAAAATTCGTACAATTATGCAAATCCAAATTGGACATTGTGAAGGGATTCTTGACCATTTTTATTTTTGTTACCTCCCGGTGCACCGGGAGAAAAGAAAAGGGATGACAAAAGGTCATAAAAGGTATTAAAAAAAGGTAACCACTTTGATAATCCACTTAATAAATGCAATTACAGATTTTGTTATTCTAGGTTGTGTACATTATCCCTTAGAACAAATTGAGGGACGGTTCTTTTGGGTGGGCAAAAATCCTTCATCAGACGTTAAACTGGCCGTTGCGTTGGTCATGTCTACGATCATTATCCTTTCTGGTTATATCGATCTACGAGCTACTCACGTAACTGCTCGGGTCACTAACAGCCAAAATGAAAGGTTTTTACTGTCTAAAAGTAATGTCTCGTAACGTCAACTCAGAAAAGTTGACTCTCCGGTGGACTTACGCCACTCTTGTTCAAGTGCTGACGGTCTTCGAAGCCGAGACCAGAATCGTTGGAGTTGTCGCAGAGGTCTTGGTTCGAGCTGGTTCTTCCCAGCTCATCCGATTGGTGACCCTTTGAGACGACCCCGGTTGTGCGCTGCTGCTGATTCTGTTGAACCTCGCGTTGCTGAGTTGGTCGTCTGCACGTTCTTGTGTTCACACTTGTCACCGCTGATGATGCTTCACTGCCTGAAACAAACAACCCCAAAAAAAAGTCTTAATTTCCAAGTATCAAATTCAATTCAATCAAAATCAACAATAATCATTTCTCGAATCATTAAATTAACAACATTTTTTTTAATCGAACTATCAAAAACATCAAATTAAAAAAGGTTAAAGTTAAAAGATAAACAATTAGTTTTCTTGTATGAAATTCGATCGGTTTTGAATTTTGAAATTTCAACTGCTGTTTAATAAATAATTTGGGACGTTTTTAATTGTTTTTATTTAAGTGTTTAATTTGATAAAAAAAAAAAAAAAGAAAAAAAAATTAAATTAAATGGGATGTCTAGGAGAATGTTGCGGTGACGATAATAATGGCGTGCACCTTGAATTCAAGAAGCAGTCAAAGGAAATAGACAGGCTCGACGAATCAGTCTGAATATAAACTGATACGGAAGCACCAAGCAGTGGATGACATCCATACGCACTCACTTGTGCTCGTGATGCATTTATTTTACCGCAAGTAATCAGCAAGAATTTCTGTCTGCACTTCAACTTGAGTTACATCTTTCTGACGGCCGTATTATCATCAATTTTCAGACATAAAACATGCCTCTACATTGTACCCTCACCACCTACCCCCATTTTCCTTTTGTGGGAAATTGTTGTTTTCGCTGTTTAAAAAAAAACGAATAAAAATAATTCTGCACGGCTGAGTACTGGAGATAATGAAGTGCAAAGATTAGATTAACCGCTTGAGCTGATTTCCAATAAGAAGCGATCATCATTTGTGCCAGTCGAAACTCTTCAACTATTAAAAACTGCACTTTTCGGTTGTCTCAGATTTATCAAGTTTAGATCATCTTTTTCATTCCAAAACTGATAAAATCAAAAAAAAAAAAAAACAAATTCGATTACAAAAACTTAAAACATAATTTTGAACTTTTTATAAATCAACCCATAATTTTTTAGTTCAGGGGGATGAAAAATTAAAATTTGAAAATGTCTGTGAAAATGTAACATTTGTTTAAACTGGATTTATTTTAAGGGGAGAGAGTTATTTTCGAATCTTTTGACAAGTTTGTTTGGGTTAATTGAGCGGATTGAAGTTGCAATCGTAACGCGCAGCAACTGGTGGGCGAGAGGGTTGCACTTGGGGGTGGTTGCTACGTAATAAGCGCGAATGTTCGAATGCACACGCACACTTGCAGGTAAACATATATAACCGCGAGGAAAATCACAGACTAATGTCAATGACCTGCGCCTCACGCTGGCAGTCGACTGATCATTTGCGAACGTCAAGGATGCAACTAAACGCAACCGTTTCAATCAATGTTGTATCTTGGTTGATCGTTTTATAATATTTTTTGTTCTCGGATTGCATAAACTGACGAAAAATGAAAAAAACATTTGAAAATGAGTTTTGATTTTTTTTTTCATTTCCATCTAGTTAATTTGTTATATCGAGGTAAGTATCGGTTTGGCAGATGCACGCAAAAGTTATCACTTGGCACCGGCCGAGTAGTTTTACAGTGTAGCTGCTCTCGCGCGAGTGAAACGCCGTCTTAATAATGTTTTGAATTACGTGCCAATTTATCTTTGTCGGTTTACTAAAAATAACGTTTTTGCGATGCTTTCACGTTTTATTATTTATGTATCATCGAGAATTGTTACAACTTTCAGAAAAAAAAAACGTAAAAGCAATAGAATATAAATTATCTTTAAAAAATATAAGAAAATGTGCGATCTTTGTTGCGTTGCATGTTTCAAAAACTGTTTTGATTTTTTAATTCATATTCGGACCAGATTGTTTTATGATTTTGTTTTGAACGACGACATTGCATTGTTTAAAACGAAAATCAAAATTTACTTTTAGTCATCATCGAATTTATGTTTTCTTAATAATCCACTTTTACATTTTTATTAAATGCAGTTGAGTTTTGCAGTGCATATGGTCGTGAGTTCTATGAAATACAAAATCAAGATGGAGAGAGACAGGCAAAGAAAATTGATCACGTTGAGAATATAGTGTTTCATAATATCAAACACGTCGCGTTTCGCTCAAATCACACGTTTCAGAGATTTTATAATAATTGATGATGTTACATCACGCGCTGATGTTCACTCGTTACTCAAAAATTGTTCGCGGAATATGTTAGAATATTATGTTCAATCAAAAAAAAAAAAAAATCAAAAATTAACAATTTTTTTCAACTCCACCAAATTCAATTGGGATAAAAAGTAAAAGTGGTAAATCAAATTAAGGGAACCCGAAAATGATGAAAAATTAAAAAAAATTTGTTACATTCAAATAGCACCTTAATTTTGGTCGGATTTCCTGATACTTTTAAAAAAATTTTCAAAATTTGATTGTCTACAAATTGTCCAAACAGATTTCGTTTATAATACTTTTATAAAGTTATAAACAATAGAATAAAAACAATAAACAATTGATTATTTTTGGGTTTTTGATGTAGATTGTTAAAGAGGAACCCAAACTCTATAAACGAACGGAAAATTAAAGTGATTGTTCAAAAATTTGCAAAAATAGCCATTTAGGTTGCCAGTCCTCTTAATTATTTTATGTTTTCAGAAGTAAAATTTGGAAACAATATTTAATTACCAATGTTTATAACTAATCATCATTGTCGCCACAAGCGTTCCCAACATAACCTCAAATTGTGAAAGCCAATAGACATCACGTTCTACTGTAGCCAATTCACTCTAATCTGAACTTTGATCAAAACACACAATTTGGGCCAATCCCATTGGAACAGACGATTGTAGTTTCAACGGCAGTGAGTGAGTGTTGAAACAAGATAATGGATCTCTTTGGTAGCTATCCTTAACATTTTTCCGTTTAAACAAATTTGATGAAGAAACAAGCTCTTTTTGTATTGACTTACTCTCTAATGATCTCATAGTTGATGTAGTTTTCTTTATCTATTTACGAACAAGTAGTTTTCTAGCACAGCTCTCTCAATCACGAAGATGTTCTCTGTACCCTCGATATTATTTTTCTTTTCACAGTCGTCAACAGTGCAAGTTTTCCGGTCATATAACCTAACTTATTAGGACTCGAAAATTAGTTGAACTGACACTTTTGATGTGATAACAAGGAAGATATATTAGGCCCACTCATGAGTGGGACTTAGCCCAGGCTGAAGGGTTGGATGGGGGTGTTTACCCCACCCTTTAGGGTGAACCGAAGGGTCGGGTTGTAACCTCCCACGTGAGTGGGGATTCCCTTTTGTACCTAAGACAACAATATACTTTTTTTTTAAATCAAAATATTAATTTTTGTTGTTTATTTATTTATATTAATATTTTTTCTAAACGACCTCTGGCATAATTTTTCTGAACTACGAAATGATGTTTAATTTTTCAAAAGAAAATTAACCTAAGTTTCCTCGCCGCACATGGGGATGAAGAAGAAAAAAAAATGTTACAGTGAAACAGTTTAAAATCAGCGGTTTATTCCATGATCCGTTCGAGTGAACTCCAATTTGAATTTCCCGTTGATTCACCAGTTTCTTAGATCCCGTGGAGTTTTTCCGCAACCTAAATAATCCAAGCCTGTACAATTACGGTGGGACTATCCGTTATAAAAATTAACGCCTTGCACTTATGAAAGCAAAACCAAAAAATTGATAGCCATTGAATCGCACGAACATAGTAAGAATAATCAGACAGGAGAAAATGTTTGCATCTTGAAAGTCGAGCGATAAGGTCCGAAAGTTGTTACAAGGGACTTGAACAAAAAAAAAGAAAAAAAATTTGCGTGTTTGCGATTTGGTTCATTTATGTTGAACAGGAGCGTCCACGAGGCGGCTTGATAACGAGATGGACAAACATCGTTTACTATTATATATTGTGGACGCAGCGTATTGTGCTAATCACGAGTCTCAATTCTCAAGGCCGGGTCGAGCATGCGCCTAAAGTCATTTTACCTGGCGCGGGCGTTGACGATTCATCAATCGCATGATTTCGCGCCGGACACCTCTGTCGGACCTTAATCGCAGTTACACTATTTCTGCAAGTCGCGACGTTACATAAGACATAACCGAATTGAAAAAAACTTCAGTGCGATCGAACAAACGTCATTAATGACGTACAAAAAGAGAGATCATATGATTTGTATCGTGAATTTCAAGATCGAATTTAATTTTAATACAAATATTAAATGCAAAATAAATAAAACCATTAAGTAAGTGAATTAAAAGTTGATTTGAAATTAAAAAAATTATAGTCACCGAGAATCGAACCCTCGTCCCCAAAGTAGAATTCCCAGTATCTAACCGCTGATCTATTGTACTAATTTTAAAGAATTATTTCAAAAGATTACATACCCGTCATAGATCTTTTTATTATGTAAATTATAAACAAAATATACAATGTTGTATCATTTTATATCGAATGATTAAATAAAAATTGAAGAATCTGATTGAAATTTGATCTTTCACCAAACTCACTCGAGATTTTGAGATAAAAAACAGTATGATTAGGTTAGATTGTTTACTATACGTGAACACTTTTAACGGCGAGTCAATACACAGCGATGCTTAATTATTCTTAAGGATTGATCTATCTCGCATTATTCTTCTCTTCCTAAAGATAATTATATAACATGAAAAACAAAATAAAGAACTTGTATCCTCTAACTTTAATCTAATTTTTTGCATTAAACGTCATCCATAACAGAAGATGTTTGCTTAATAGAAGAATGCATGGATATAATATTTCGGGCACATTAATTTATAATACTCACGACAGATTGATCGAACGAAAGTATCAAAGACTGACACGACCGAAGGAAAAGTTATCGCCACATTTGAATGTAAACAGTTGCGCTGTTATCGTATTTTTTGTCCACATCACAATAAAACAAAATTATTATTTAAGGAACAATTCTGCACGATTTATATTATACTTTTGTAATTCCTGATCATTAGTTAAATCACAGTTAATTAAATAACTAAAATTTATTTTTCACATTTTTTCAAATCTATTTTTTTTAACTTGCTATCATCTATGAATTATCAGGAGTCTAGGAGACATATAAGTCGCGAAAAATTCGAGTCAAAAAGCGGCCAAAAAAGAGTCAAATTTTGGTCAACGAGCCTTTCAGACACGGAATAAAATATTTAGTTTCGTGTACAGAAATTCGTTCTACATACATATTAAAGCTTTATTTTAAAAGCCAGCAAACTCGAACTTCGAATAAATTATGTTAAATAAGTATACACACAAAATGATTGCGTTGAATGTAATGTCTCTCGCTCTCACCTCGAAATCTGTGACCACCACGAGTGTCTTCTCGTGGTTAATTTTTTTTCTTTCTCCGGATTTAATTTTTGCCTCCTCTTTTTTTTCATTCTCAATCAACTCTTCATTGACAACATTGCAACACAAACATAGCAAAAATTGCTCTAAAGATAGAGCTCCGCTTTTTCATCGCGAGAATTGATTTTCTAAAAATAATCTAACGTTTGTTGTACCACTGGGTGCTGAATGGCGATCAATTTTTTTTTTTCATTTCAAATGCATATTGATTTCAACATTCAATTTGGTTTGAATATTCGAGCGCCAAGAAAGTGGTGCGTCGCGAGAGAAAGAGCGTTCCCGATTATTGATGAAAAAAAGTGTGTATTTGCATTGGCATGAATTATGCATGGGACGTTCCACGATTATACAACGCAGAAAAAACTCAATGTGGACGCGATTAACACGAAAAAAACCCTGTAATTGTACCTCGCTAAAATCTAAATCAGTTCGACCGAGCTCTCAAGGCTGAACGAATCAAAAAATATACCACTAAATCATCATTCTTCGGGACTGGATTCTTATGGTATTCTTGACCTATGACATTCAATTTCAATATCAAATTTATTTCAACTCACAAATGACCAGCCAAACAGGTGAATGAATTCAACATTGTAGCGCGCGACGAAGATTCTAGGTTAAGTTTTGCACAATTGTACAAATTCATTTTTCGTTCAGATACTTCTTTTTTACTTTTTGTTTTACTTTTTTCCTGCAGGCAACGGTGCAAATTATGAGTCATAAATTTTTATTTATTCATTTTTTTTATTTATCACTATAGGCAGGAGCTTGAAATTGATATGTCCTTCTTCGATAGGATCATCGATGTATAAAATGATATTTTTTATTGATTAATAATCATATTCATCAATCCATGCACTAATTGCAAAATATCGTTACGAAACAGAAATTCAGTCAATTTGGGTATCTCTTCAAGTCTCTTTATTTTACGAATTATGATTGGTTGTTGCTCAACACACTGCCTGTTTCCCCCTCCACGATTTTTTGTTTCACAAAAATAAAAAAAATATGGTAGCCCGCGCGTCCATGCAATGTAAACACTAACATATGTGAATTATCCCTACTGTTATCTTACGTATGCCTATTTGGTTCAACTGTACTGACAAATTCTTAAGACTGAATAAAGGTTGCTGTGTATCAAAACCGAGTTTAGATCCTGTGTCAATAATAAACATTGTAACACTAAAAAAACTATATCAAACGATTAAGTTTCTTAAATATCCTCCGATTTACTTTATTGTAATATTATTTTGTGTTCTGTGGTTTTTGAGGTAGAGAATCTTTTAAATGAAGTTGTCAACAGCCTAACCTTGCTATAAGTAATTTCTTAAAAACTAGTCCATTGTCGTTATGAATATTAAAAAAATATTCGTTAATAAATACGATTTATCATCGTATATTTCAAGTCATAATGTTGACACCAGATGGGTTTAATGTTTTTTTTTTGTAAATATTAAGCTTAAAGGCTGGGTTCAAGTTTGTTTGTTTACGAAAATTAGTCGAGTGTCACACAGCAATTTTTCATAAAAGAATATATATTAGGTCATTCTTCTGATATATATTCAAAGATTTAAATTTGCCTGATATATTTTATCTTGTAGAAACAATCGTTATACGACCCTCTGACCTTGACTCGTCGTTGTAAACAAACCAGTTAACAGTTTAGGGTTCCAAAATGGGTTGTAATATATAAGTTATTTGTTCAACTTTAATTTATGAGTATTTCTGAATTTATCAACTCGTAATCTCTTGAAAATTGATTAAATAAAAATTTAAATAAGCAAGATTTTGAGGTTAGATACTCAGATAATCATTAAAAAATTACGACCTGTAAATAATTATTTAAATTTGTGTCTCTTTTTTAAGAATTCAGAAAATGAAATAAAATAAAATTTCAATAAGAAAAACCCTTTTTTCTTTCAAGTTTTCAGAGTTTCAACAAATACGACAATTCCGCCATTTTTCCATAGCACATCAGCGCTATCTCCAGGCGATTTCATTAGCGAAACATTTTCTGAATCTCTCATGAAATCGGCTTCATAGTCCTACAAACAAAGTAACATGGCACCTGTTGGATGTCGCGAAACACCTTATGAATATTCACACCGACTGCAACAGATTGATACAACTGTGGAATCGTAACACCAAAGACGTGAGTGTCGCAAAAAAAAAAGCAAAACAGTAAATTACCGCGCTTCGTCAAACTGTTCCATTAGTATTCGGTATTTTATTATCGTGTAAAAAACATTTCTGGAGGGAGTTTGTATCATTTATTTGTTGTCACTTTTTGTGTCGCAAAATTCAACATTAGTGTTTTCATTATAATCTCTAATTAATACCTGGGGCACAGACGAATCGTATACTGTTTTTTCTTTCAATCCAACTTTTTCCAACAATTTGTCATCTGACGAAAAGGGTGAGACATTATTTGATGATAAAATATTATTTATAGTGTACACTTCAGGTGCACTGGGAATGGTATTTTGAAACTGACAGTCTTTCAATAACTTCAATATCTTTTCTCAAAGTGGCGTGTTTCATTGGATTATAGCACAAAGACGTAGACAGGGATTATATAATTGACGATGCAACGGTTGAGACAAAATTGTTGTATTAAAAAAATGTTCGATTAATATTCAAGAGAACCTATTCCAGCCAGTCTTTGCGTAAAAAATTTTTCAAGAATTAACATTTGTTTATTGCACAAAGTTTAAAGAATTTTCAGGACCATTTTTGTTACTTAAATTGGGCTTTTTACATGGTCTCCCACGGATGAATTATTCATCCGATGGTTGATGGATTGAACCATAAAACCAGATTGAAAATTCAGTGACTGGTCCGTGGTGTCACCGTTCATTTTGTTCAAAAATAAACGAGTGACAAAAATTTGACAAAATTTAACATTTTTGCGATTTGCAGTGCCTGACATTAATGAACCACTTTGCATAATGAACAATCACAAATTGATATTCTGATTTCTCGCATTTTATCATGATATGATAACCTTTATTTTTGTTCGCCCTCTTTTTTTTCGAAAACAAAAATTCTATCACAAATTCAATTAATTAGACATTAAAGTAAATAAATCATAAATAATAACATTAATAAAAAAAAGAACTTTTAATTGAAAAATCCACTGGCTAATTAACAAAAAATTGTGTCAAAAATATATTTCAAGACATAAATGGTTTTGTAGATCGATAAAATATTTCTTAGTTTAACAAAAAAAAATTGTTTCGTTTATTCTCGAAGACATTAAGTGATGCATTTCTTCGAATGATAATGAGCGGAGAAATATTTATGAAACTGTATATTTTTATAGCAATAAAGAAATAGCAAGCCATTAACATCCAGTAACGTTGCAATGTAAACGAAGTATATTTATCTTGAGCTTTGCAATCGTTTTATATTTGACAGCATTGTCTTCATCAAATTAATTAACTTAATAATTTTTTAAAGCCGAGCTGCCGAGTTTATTTATTCCAGATACCGTTCATTGTTAATTAATCAGACAAGAAAATCATTGTTCTCGTCAAAAAGTGTTTAACAATCTCAGTCGTGCTTTTTATCCTCGTTTTCATTCTCACTTTTATATCAAATTAGTTTATTGACAGCTGTCAACTGAAAGGAAAAAAAAATTAAACTTGAAATATTTTCAACAGAAAACTGTTACTACGAAAAAAAAAAATACTTTCAAACTGATACTGCTGATATGAAAAAATCTTGTCACAATAATTAATCGTATAAAATAAGCAAATGAAGAGATAATGAAAAGATAAATATTACTTATATACCTCGTTTAATTTTTTTTCACTCGAAAAAACGATGATAAAAGTAATATGTGTAACAAAAAAATGCATGTCCCAATCGATTTTGCCACTTGATATATTTTTCTATTTGTTTAACGGATTTCTCAACTGCTGCTCGCAATATCACTTGTTGCTCTTTATTCCACGTCCCACCAAGAAACAAAAATACTCTACCAAAACTGTTTCATACCAAAGTTTCAAATTTATTATTACATTTTCTTCCGTCTCCGGTTATCTCTAAGTTTTCTCAATAGTTGTTTCATGAGAACTTTCACCTTATCAGATTTAATGTAACAGCTATAAAAATCCGTCGACAAGTTGAATAAACTTTTTTGCAACAAAAAATCTATTATTTAAATTTCTTCAACTTCCATCTTCAAATTCCAAAATTTTTTCAGAACTAAAAAAAAGCTGTTCTTAAAACGATTTGCCCGAAATTTAAAGCCACGATCCAACGGGCAGACAGTGCCATCTGCGTCGATAAAATCGTCCAAAAAGTTTTAAAAAAGAAACAAAAAAATTAAAAAAAAAAAAAAAAAGAGAGAAAGAATTAAAAAATGGTACCTTTACCATTTCGAAAATAGTAGGCGATGAAGTTATTTTCGTGCGGGTAGCTGGACAAAAACATAACGCGAAAATCCTTGTGAACGTGTGTGTAAATCCAAAAAAATGTTCAGGTGGCGCTGTAACGCACAAACCGCACAAACTTGTTCGAAAGTTGTGCCGCCGGTTGCACGAGTCACATTTTCATGGGCACCAAGTCGCGCGGTTCACCAGAACGAAAAACCAGCACTAGTCGCACGCGCCGGCCCATGAGGGGGGTTTACAGTCGCGCTTACAAGGATCAACGACAAGCTGGGCGCGAAACTGTTACAAGAGCTTTGAAAGCCGGGCGCAAACTGGTAGCCGCGCTATTGGCTCAGCATAACTGTGCAAACTTGTGCCCCTTCCTTTGGCCTTTGGATCCCCGCTCTGTGCTCGGCTTTTGTGCTTCCTCGTACTGTAATGATCCCTCCCCCTAGGCGCCGCGACCGCGGCCAATCAGCGCCCGCTAATTACACGCTCTCGACGCCTGTCTCTCATCTCTCGCGGCTCATCTTCATTTTTCTTAACCCGCCAGACGCGCTCGAATTACCATCCGACTGTCAATCCGCGCGGCTTTTTTTTTCACACGGATCAATGTACCAGACGTTTAGGCGGGTCAAGGTTACTCCAAGGGTCAACGTCAACTTTTTTTTTTCTCGTCCCTCCTGAACGTGGGTTGGCGATCGATCCCTCGCATGGGTTATCAGTCATCGAAACTTTCACGGGGGGATGCTGAGAATACCCCTGGCTTCTTTTTTTTATCGGCGATGAATTATCGAAGGGTGGCTTCTGCTAGTTCTGCAAATTTACATGAAATTCGAACCAGCCTTATCGCAGTTGCGTTTTAGGTTGGAATGATGGGACTGATGATATGTAGGTCAGCAAGGCCGGATTGCTGGAGCGAAGATTCGACCAAGAAATCTTTTGGTTCTTTTTTCTTTTCTTTTTTTTTATTGGTGATTATGTAAGCGTTGTGTACAAACAAGAGGTCCTTTTAGAGGCCCGAGGGACAGATTGTGATTCAGCCGAAGGTCTCTCGGGATCTCGAACGGTCACGGAATCTGGCGCAAAGGT
Organism: Trissolcus japonicus; assembly: GCA_030522925.1. Lineage (NCBI taxonomy): Eukaryota > Metazoa > Arthropoda > Insecta > Hymenoptera > Scelionidae > Trissolcus > Trissolcus japonicus. Next base: position 42,637 of record JAPYZS010000298.1, on the reverse strand, counting down.
GTTGTTGAACTTCTTCTTAGTCACTCGGTCAAAATTTTGTCAATGAACAAATTTTTATTTTTGCTAACTTTAGTTTTTTACTTTCTCTTAAACAAATTGTTGCCAATTTAATTTTGTCTTTGCTTGAATTTAAATATAAAAATTTGATTGTTAAAATGTTGATTTTTGGTGGTTACAAATTTGTTTGTTGAAAATGTGTTATTTTGCAGTTCAACAACCGGTGTGTTTATGTACAGATATGTAACACCTATGGTTTATTCCTACACCTTATGTAAGTTCAAGTGTCATGTTCATCAACATAGAAAAATTCTGGAACAAATGTATATTTGAAATGTACAATGTTATATATTACAAAAGAGATAACATTCCGCTGATGGAGCCAACAAATTTTAATTTTTTTTTCGTCTCTCTAAAGTAGAGAAAATTATTTTTAACTCCGTCGAATGTGTCTGACTCCTTTTCTTTTTTTTTTTTTTTTTTTTGAAAAGTTATTATCAAACTTCTGAGATCTAATAAGAATTTATCGTTTTTTTCTAAAAATCCTCCGCAAAATTAACTTTCTTGATAAAGTATATGTTGTAAAAACTTTTGGTATGAAGTTTGGTAATATAAATGTAATAAAGTTGGATACTTGTTTGCACACGTCAAATGGTTTTAAGAGATATTTAATTTGGCTTGGTGTACGGTGCAGATCGATATTGCGCTCGACCTTAAACGCAAAGTTAACAAATTTGGCCACCACAAATTTTTTTTTTTTTTTTTTTTTTTTTACAACATGTACTATTTCAAATTTGTAACTTTGAAAAAGGTGTACCAAATTGTCTACATTAATTTCGTATTGCAAAAACAAATACGAGGTTTATTTAATCAATTGATTATTTTCCAATGAAAAATCCTTGACATCGGCGCGATGTACGAAATTCAATTTTTTTTATTCAATTTTTTCCCCAAAAGAATAATTTTTTGTTTTAAACACGAGAAAACTGGTTTACAAAAGAGAGACAACCTGTTTGCTCATTCGGAGCTTGAACAGTCGTAAGAAAAATGTCTCGTTTGGCATCAAAAATCCGCGGACAATACACGACGCGGGCGAATTTTTGTCCGATTTGTAATTCCATAAAACCCTGGACTGATAAGTTATCAGGGGAGAGGGAGAAGAGGGGGGCGGTTGTGACGCGTGTTCAGTTTCTTTCTCTCTCTCGATACCCGTGTATTCCCGTATTATCAAACCGCTATCTGCGTATCCTATTTACATCGATGTATTTTCATCTCGGGCTCTTCTATTTGAGTATTTATGATTGCGCAACTCGCTAAATTCAAGTCACTCAACATTTATAAGGCTTGTCAACTACGACTTTGCAATACCGCATTTCCCATCATTCAAATCATATTGAAACCTTTTGCTCGACGCATCACTTGGGGACATGATTTGAAAAATTTTCCTACCCATGAAAAAAACAAAACTTCTCATCCTTACAAATCAATTTTAATATAATTAATTCATTTAAAAATATTTCATTTTAATTGAATTGAATTTAATTGGATTTCAAATGAATAATTAATATATTAAAATAATCTGCTTCGTCAGACTTGATGCAACTTTTCAATCTGGATAAACAAAATTTTTTGACATTTAAAAAAAAGAATAATTGCAAGTAAAAATGTTGTGACAATTTGCGTTCAACTGAAGTCTTGTTTCTGAGATAAAAACTGCGATGACCCCGTGACGGTCGCAGACGTAAATATTTTGATCCCGGTCGCGTATTTGGTGTTGTATCGGCGATCTCTTATACCTTTTCCAGCTCGCGGTTGGAGAGAGAACCGAAAAAACCGGTATTTGTTACTCAAAAGAAAGCCACTTTCGAAGCATGAAAAATGTCATTCAATAACGCCGTTCTTGATTCAGATTACGTTATTAATGCCTACAACATTTTCTTGACCGCCGGCTGGATACAGTGTTGCTGCGAAGCGCGCAGCTCTAAACGATATGATGATTTTTTTTGTCCACCCGTTGCGACGATGATTAGTTAATTGCCCCGACAATTTCTATTTTCTCTGCGAATCGGAGAAATGTGCTTGATCGATTGAGGTCTTCGTGATATCTCGAGTCAGTGTGCGCGCCACCATGATATTGCGCCTTTTTATCTCAACAAACGCTCGCCAGTTTCAACGTGAACGCAAATTCATTTTAACATTCGCATTTTAAAACCACATTTTTTTTTCATCCTTTCATTTACATTTTCATTGTTCCTTCTTTTCATTTTTATAATTTTCCACATCTCCTTTTCTCTCTCATCTCTTAAACATTTTTTTGTACATCCAACTTTAAAAAAAATGAAAAAATATAATTTGAACTTTTGACAATCCAAAATTAGAATGTTGAAACTATGGAAGTGAGAATGATTGAATGCGAATTTTTTTTAATATTGAAATGTTAATATAGAATTGACGGTGGTACCAAAATTAAATGCTTGAAACTGGTTAATTGCTGTTTACCGATGAACTTTGATTAATCATCTGTTTGTGTTACAAAATTAAACCGGTGAATGTATTTTTAACGTGCATTCAAATGTTGCAGAGACTATCACTAGGTTTATTTTCACCCGACTATAATTCTGTATCGCGCTGAGGACGCATAAACCCCTTTGCAATGGAAATATCCATACGACCTTGTTAGAAGAAACACGACAGCGGGGTGATAGCTGCTGTACAAAAATGCTGATCGCTTGCGGATCATTCTCACTTTTTTTTTCAACTTTTTTTTTTTTAATCAATTAAAAAATGCTCATAATTATTATTATTTCGAATCATTCCCTCATTTTTATCAGTTTTATGAACTTTAGTACATAATTTTTAATAAGAACATTATTTTCAAGTTTTATTAATCAATTATTTTTTAATTAGATAAACTTAGTTTGTTTTTTCCATTTATATATGTTACCATATATGCAAATGTATGAAGACAGATACATTGTACATTCAAACATATGCATTACGTTACCATACATGCTGCATATATGTACCAAAAATGGCTGCACATATCTCATATATGCCATCATATCTGGTTGCATATATGCAGGCATTTATGACTCAAATGTTTAATTTATGTAGAGATCAACCAGAAGAGCGATATCCATCAGCAAAAGAATCTGATTGAATGAAAAAACAGACGAAAAAGAGACTTGTATTGAAATTAAATTTTATTTGGCAACGCTGGCGTCTCGCAAAACCGCGGAAACGTGAGCACAAGGTCACCCGGACTCGGTCTACTCGGTTGTAATTCACGGACAACCGGGTACTAATTTTTTTTTCTTCTTCCTTTTTTTTTGTCGATAACACTCCGTGTGTCGATACACCAAAGACCAGTTTAATTTTCGTGAGATTAACACAGCTGTGCGGATCCTTAACATATACATTGCATATAAATTTGAGACCGAGCTCTTGATTATGCGACGAGTGGTTGAACGCACTGTCGCATCTCCTAGCAAAGAGGTTTCGCCAACTTGAGGACAGACAACAATGTTGTTATTCGACGGTGAGATTTTCAAGATAACAAAACGGTTTAACATGAACCGAGAAACTTCGACCTGCTTTGCATCCGATTGAAAAACAAACAAGATGGAATGTTTCCGCAAAATTGATCCCGAAATGGTACAAGATTGTATCTATACGTCAGACCTCGACCTGTATCAATGATTTTCTGCTCACCAAACTTCATTCTATTTCTGCTTATTTCTATTTTTAAGTTTGTACTTTCCTAAATTGCACAATTCAAAATTGTCATCATATTATTCATTAGATTTTCATTTCTTTTGATTTTTCGATTGTTCAAACGAGCTTTAATTGATGAAAACCGTTCTCGCATTCAGATTGGAAAATTTTTTTTTCCAAAGTTGAAAATTTGCATGTGAAATTTCATCGATGCAGATTTGGAGTGAAGAATGAACGAAAAAACAATGGAAATTGAAAAATTGTCCTTGGTATACACAATTGCACATCACACCTTGCACAATTTGCCAACAATGGAAAGGTTATGGATTTTGATAATGGATCGAAGAAAAATCGTTACGTTGTAAAACGTTTTGTGCTTATGTTCCAGTTAAGCTCGATCGGGATCAACTTTGTTTGCAGACGATTGAAAAGTTAAATGAGATAGCTTTTTATCAATAACGAAATTGTAATGAATGGTAATGATGAACTTACGGAATAACATTTTCTGTCTCGCCGATGCTGCAGCCGGCCGAAACGCGCGTTAATTTGCGCTTTTGGCTGATCACCGAAAATGGCTATCGCGATGAATATTTCAGTCTTTCTTTTTTTAATTCCATTGTTTGAAAATCAGATTAAGTATTTACATAATTCAATTACGGGAAAAAATTACAATAAAAAGTTCAGTGAACAAGTTCACACGAACGGGGAAATTAAAATTTAAACAAGCGCCACCTGGATTCGACATTCGAAAATACTTTTAGGTTTAAAAAATTTTCTTTATTTTGGTGAATAATTTTTTTCTTTTGATGCTAACATTTAAAATAATATGTCCGAATAGAAGAAGTTTGTTATCTAATTAAAAAGTTTAAAATAATTTCTGTTCTTATAAAAATGAATTGCCAATTAACTTATGGTTTTAATTAATTAGTTGCTTTATTTGTTATAATTTTATTGATTTTGGAATTTAATTGTTGAAACATCTTTGATTTGATTGTTAAAACGAATAAAAGTTGAGGTCACTAATTGCAACAAATTTAAACTATTCGAATAAAAGAAAATACATTGTTAATTAAATGTTATTCAACAAAACTGTAAACAAACTATTTTGAATTTTTTTGAAGTATCAACGCTACCACAACGTTTATTTATGCAATAATTGTAAAATATTTATTATTAAAATGTTTATATAATCAAGATTTTTTGTAGACTTTGCAGTTTTCATTTGATAACAACATTTTTGAGTTGTTATCAATGTTGTCAGGCACTTTAAAGAAAATACATTTTATTTTTGCATTATTTATAGAAAAATGTATCAGAATTTATTTAAATTAATTAATAATTAAGAAAATGTTTAATTTTTTAAATTGATCATTTTAATTCACAAAAATAATAAATCAACTACAAATTTCATTCTTGGCAACAGTTTGTTTATTATGAAAACAAAATAAATAGCAGGCGCGCGCGAAGCGCGCGCTTGAATCCTAGTTATATAAAAAAATTAATGCCTGTAATCACCAGAGGAAACAAAATTTTATTGAATCTGACAAAAATGAAAAAAAAATGAAAAAAAATTGTATGCAAAATTACGCCTTCAGTACTTCTAATAAAAAATTAACCAATTAAATTATTATTATCAATGAAATTTCAATTAATCATTTTGATATTAAATAATTTTTGCAATATATTAATCGAACAAATTCTTCATAAAATTTGAACAAATTTTTGTTTTCAATATTAATTGTTCAAAATTTCATCTAATTATAATTTGAATACAATTTTAATATTTTAAAAATTGTATGTAACAAAACAATAATAAATAAATTTGAAAAACTGATAAGGCATTGGGTTGAGCAGAGATATCCAAGGTCTTGGAATAAAGTGCAACAACTTTTGAAAATGGTCGTGACGAGATAAAAAAAAAACGAAGTGGAGAGTGACGTTGGTAGGCTCCAGGGGGGGCACACGAAAGTAACGATGCAGTCGAAAACTCGAAGGACGCTGGGAGTCGTGTGCGTTTCGAGTTGTTCATGGCAGATTGACGTCACGCGTGAGACTTTGACGAAAGGAGGCGGCAACTGGATTTTCCAGTAGCATTCAATAAGAAGGTGGAATATATCGGCGCAGATATATATGCATCGCGCCGAGGGTGACTCAGCGAATCCAGTAATACGCGCTCTTGCTCGCTCGATATCAATGCGAGGAACGTAATTACGCGCCAGCAAACCCGTTCTATTCTGATGCAACACCAAAACCAGCCAATATCCATTTTCATAACGACGTTTTTTAACCAGTCTCTCAAAATCTTTTTGTTCATCCCAAACAATAAAACCTGCGACTTTTATTTTTCCCTTTTTTTTTCCTAGTTTTTCTCTCTCAAATTTTGAACCATCTTTGGGATCTGGTTTGGAACACCTTTTTATAATTCACTTTGATCTTTATTTTAAATTCAGGTTGCCAAAAAGATAATAACAATAAATTAATAAATAAACGACGACAGAGCTGACCACTCGTTTAGCAGATGTCAGATGCATTCTTGCAATTCAGCTGACACGTGACTTTTGATTGAATGCGCTGGTATCGTAGGTCAGTTTTTATTACGTCGCCGTTATCACGTTTTCAGTGCCAGTTAGAATGTGATCGTAAACAAAAATTGAAAATAATTTGAGCTAGACGATTCTAGACTCGATATTATTTTTTTAAACTGGAGTTGCCTTTGCAGGGCCTTAACAACACAATTATTTCATTGATTATCTAAGTTTTTTATTATTTCTTTTCATTTTTATTGTCTATATGTAAAATTTATTGTCATCAACATTTTTATTTTATTTTTTTTTTATATCTTTCGTTGTAATTTTTATAGTTTCATTTATTTAAGATTTTTTGTTGTAATTTTATAAGTAATTTTTTAAAATAATGTTTAAAATGAAGTTTGAAATATTGTTTAACATAATGTTTAAAGTAATTTTTGTGAGTTTTTGAGTTTTAGTTTGATTTTAGTTTTTACTTTAGGAAGTTTTGTAGAAACATTTTTTTTAAATAAGTGGATGATTTTGAATCGCACATTGTTAACAGCAAAACGACATGCAATATCTTGGGGGAAATTGAACGAAACAAAGGAAGAATCACTTGGCGGCAAATGGTCATTTGAAAGCAACAGAAGGCACACACAAATGCCGCTACTTATCATTAAGTGGACGGCCTGCTATCGCAGTATTCCGTTGCGAGTTCAAAATATAGATAACGTGCGAACCCGAGCTAGAAATGCGACTTCGCATTTGGCTGCGTCCAAGCTCCTACGCCCCCAAGCCAAATTCTATTTTGGATTTTGCATTCTTGCATTTCAAATGATGATTTATTTCTTTTCTTTTCCAACATTTGATAAAGCGCCACCTGGGGGTTCGTTTTGGAACTACCGTCCAATCCAAAGTCTAAGGTTTGTTCAATTTTTGTAATTGTTTCAATTTTTTTGTAAAATTAAAGTGAAATTTTGTAAAATCTCAGTGAAATCAAAATTTGAGATAAATTTTATAAAATTATAAATAACTTAATTTGAAGACAGTCACGTTTAAAAATAATTATATATGCAAGATATATATAATTGTAATTTAATACTTTAACGTTGTAACTTCTGTTTGTTCAGTTGACTCGAATTTGATATACTGTTTTTGCGTTTTTGAAAATAAAATTAATACAAAATTTGTTTACTTATTTTTTTTTTTTTTTAATTTTTATTATTAATTTTCAATGAAAAGAAGTAAAAAATCGTTCGTTTGTTGTGTTCAAGTTCAAATGACGACACTTATGTATACTGTTAGAGCATGTCAATGACCCGAAGTCACAATTGCGACTTGCAATTTATTTTGCGGATAAAACACCTGTTGAGATACTGCTTCAATTGGAAAAAAAATAATAATAAATAAATATCAAATGAAAGTGATGAAGCAAAAAAGGAAAGTTGTCCGTACCTTGTCGAAACCTAATTTTTGTTTTCCGTTATAGCTCACGTGTTATTTGCCGCGATAACAAAAATGAAATAATGTGATTTAAATTCGAGCAAGACTGATGTTTTTACAGTCTTTGAAAAGTAGAATTATTAAATTTACACGCTTTATCAATAAAAGTTTGTTAATAAAATATAAATCATGAGAAATCTCGTCGAATTATTTTTTTCATTCATATCAAGAATCAGATAAAGAGATTAGCATGGCGATAAAAAAGATGCAGATACAGTCGGACATTTTTTTCTCTTTCTTCTTTTTTGCAAACAATGAAGTAAAAAAAATAACTCTAAATTTTTAATTAAATATCTCTAGATGAACATTTCAGTTTCACTTGTAGATGCGATAAAAAATCGAATTAAAAGATGGAAAAGGATGAAATCGAGTCTGCAAATCGAATTACAGGAAATTCAGAGCAAATCTTATCTCGCAATTGACAAATTTCTTATTATTTATTAAAGTATCATAAAGAGTAAATAAATGTAATCTCGGTTATTTACTAACCGGAGAGATATACTGTTGGCGCAAAAAAAAATAACAAAAAAAGCGCGCATATCAGAACAATTCTGTTAATAAATAATCATTGAACCTTCATACACAGCGCTGCTCGTTGCACAGAGGTTAACTTCTTTGACTTGCAAATCAATCGAGGCGCCAAACAATTCCACGGTGTCCCATGATTGATTAATAATCATTCCTTATCAAGTTCTATTTCTATTTTGTACTTTTTTTCTGTTCAAGTACAAATTTATATATTTATAATATACTCAATTATACATTTAATAATATTTATTCAAGTTTTATATAATTATAATTTATAAATGATGAATCTGGCATGTTCATATATGATTCTCCATATATCTCCAGGTGCACATAACCTTACACTTTTTCTGCACCTTTTTTTTGTATCGTACATTTTCCTACTATAAATTTGTTCAAGTTACCAATGTTTCCTTGATGAAATTATAAATGAGATTAAAAATGTAGAAATGTAGGAAAGGATAAAAATGGTTGCCAATGGCGAAACAAATTGAACGTCAGGGATGATAATAATGTGAATTGATGATCAGTAAACTATAAATAACAAAGGATGGAATGGATCGAAATAATGTGAGCGCGACGTTACAAACGGCGAGTTGATAGTTACATTGACTTGGGATATATAAAAGTGTCTGAAACAGGCAGCAACCGAATCATACCAGCGAGCGAAGCGGAAAGCAAACACTTGGCACACAAATCCTCTCTCTTCGGCGGCAACCCGCGAAGTTCGCCTCTTCAAAAGAAACATCGCAGCGACGACTGTCGTTATTGACGCGAGTTATCGATCCCTGATCCCTTTTGTTATACCTTATTCCGGCTCATATCCACGGGCAAAACGGAAAATTTCATCGGGGGCATTGCTTCTTCCCGCTTTTATAATTGGTCTGATAGGTCGTGCACTAATTAATTCAGCGCGCACCCGACCGTGCGATAGACTTTAAACTTGTGCTTGGCTCTCGAGAAAAGAGCATATCGCTTCCCAGCTCCCGCTTGTCATTCATCATCGACTCGTCTTCCGATTCTGCTAAAATTGCGCGCATTCAGGATCTGCTAATTTCATTATTGATTTTTATTTTAACACCAGAACCATCAGGATCAAAATTAATTAAGTTTTTCTATTAATTAATACAAATTTACGAAATAATTTGTTCCTTATATTGTTGTAATTTTTGTTGACTTGTTTATAATAAGAAAAATGAGAACAGAATTTCGAAAACGGTCGGGAGTCAGATAAATAAAGTTGTAATCACGAGAATTGATCCGTAATGATTTTTGAATATGAAATTAGCCGGATCCTCTCCGTTTGAGATGGCAGCGAGTGTATCATATTTATGTCCCCAAAAATTCATCCTCACAAAATAAAATCGGCACGAATACCTTTTCTTCATTTTTTTTTTCATGAGGTATTTTAATTGGTTAATAAAATAATCGATATCTGCTGAAATTGAGGAGACAATCATTATACTAAACTGTTAATTATAATAAGCAATAAAATAATATGACGTTATCTAGTAATATCTCAGTGTTCAATAAAAGAAAGAATTTTGATAAAAAAAGAGTTATTTTAAATAAAGTCAGGATGAAAAATAGAAGCAAAAATTTTGTACTGGGGGAACATTAAAAAACAGGCCCTGAATAAAAATTGTCAACTTGATGGAAAACATTTGAAAATTGCGTTTTCAAACAGACGCGAAATCATAAAATCAATTAATTCACACTTCCGATTATCTTGTGAGCTTTTATCTGTGCAAAAAGGTCGTAAAAAAAAAAAAAAAAAAAAAAAAAAAAAAAAAAAAAAAAAAAAAAAAAAAAAAAAAAAAAAAAAAAAAAAAAAAAAAAAAAAAAAAAAAAAAAAGGAACGATGAAAACACACTATTTGCATCGACAAATCAGCACACATTGTTCAACAGATCCACTATCATCTACCAGATGAGTCAGATGTTTTCTCATTAAAACTTGACGTTTCATTTCAAAATCAATAATTTATTCGCACCGATAATAATTCATTACACTTTTCGTGTAACAGAAAATCTTTCTTTCTGCTTTTGTCTCATTAAATTTTTGTTTGCACATTGTTTGATTGTTTACTTTTCATAAACTAAGTTCAAACATCGTCCCTTGTACGAAAATAAAACATTTATAAAAAAAGTGTGTTACTCAATAACAACCTAAAAAAAAGAGTTATCAAAAAAAGATAATACAAAAAATGGTGACAAAAAAAAAGAATGTTTAATGTGGCAAACGAGAAAAAAAGAGAGATTATTAAAAAACAAATATAGTTTGCGAGAGGTTTGAGATATAATCGAGTCTACGAAATTGGCGAGCGGGAGGGGGGGGGGAGTATTCTGCTTTAGCCGCAGTTCAAAGTCGAACTGCATCGAAAATCGTCCTATAAGATTGTCGTCGCTCTCGCGTGACTGCGAAATTGGTGCGAAAACAGCGGAGAAGCGCATATAAAAAGAAAGAAAAAAAGGCCATCGACTATGCCAACTGTCAAACGATCGACGGCAATTTGGTATTATTCCCGAATTTTATTTATAAAATTCGGTAACCGATAAATCCCAAGGCGCCTGAACAAACAAGCCCTCGCCTACGAATCCGTTAATATTTCGCCAAAATATTTGCAAACCAACTGTTGACGGTCAATTTTCAAAAAAAAACCTGCCAAAAAATTCAAGAACGAATTTTCGCAAGGTAAACAAAATTGTTTTCAAAAGTAAACAATACCTTTAAGCGGTAAATATTCGAATACCCTAAAACAAAGCGACATTCGTAAATAGTAAACAAAATGTTCAAATTGTAAACAACAGTTGTAAATAAACTTGTTCAAAAGTAAACAAACTTGTTCAAAAGTAAATAAACTTGTTCAAAAGTAAACAAACTCGTTGTCAAAAGTAAACAAAAGTAAGAAACAAAAATGACCGACAAGGAGAAAAGGTCTGCGCACTTGATGGTTTGTGCAAACGTCAGAATAACAGAATGAAAGAATAAAAAGATGTCACAAAAGTAACTCGATCGAGTTTTCTATTGGGCGCTGTAAATAGACTGGTTGGCAAATGCCAACCGGGTTTGAGAGGGAAAAAAAGAGAAGAGGAAAGAAAAAGAAACGAGAGCCGGAGAATGAGAAAACATTAAGATTGAGTTTTAATCGAGTTATTAAATGTAAACATGATTAATTGGCAGACGGTTGGCGAAACAGCTCGCGAGAACGTCAGCGACCGCTCGTTTGTTTTTGTTGCCGGACGTGGGGGGACGAAAAAACAACAAGCAAACGAGTGACACGATGTCACGCAGCCCGGCCGTGTTGTGATACGCGACCTCGTCGACTGCTGCGCAAACCACTTTGCGAACAAATCGCGCGATATTCGCTGTCTCAATGCTGGTCGGACTTACCGGCTGCGGATTTCGTGCATCTGGCATAACTTTTGCGTCCCTTCTTGTCGCCCGATCTGCCCTTCAGCAACATCGTAGGTCAATGTTTCCGAGCGTTCTTGCACCAATTATACGTTCACTGCGCATCATTCAACAGTATGGTAGCCATTTGTCCTCTACTGAATTACAATCCAGTCGTGTCCAGCGTGTTTCTGTCGCTGACTAGTCTGCGCGCGGCCATCTTGTGACGTACGTCGTCTGCCAATCACGTTTGACCGCCAAATTTAAATGCGCGCCGTACCAACTTGTTCGCAATTTCTTTTGCATTTTTACGTGCAAACATTTTTTAAAATCGTCACGGTTTCTTTTATACTTCCATCTTTTAATAAAAATTTACACTTTTTTACCGCCGTCGGCAATGGGAAACGCTACTTTACCGACCGGGATTTTGCCCGCAATTTTTAAACTTAAAAAAAAATAAATAAAATTGTATTTTGTCGGTATTCTAAACTTTTTTATATTTAAGATAATTATATTTTTCATTTAATAATTTTTTCCTTTGTTTATTATAATTTTTCATCTTTTTTTTTTATAAAAAAAAAATTTTTACCATGATTCAAATTTTTTTTTGGTTGTAATTTTTCATACTGAACAGATTTTGATTTCCTTTATTTGTGTTGGTTGACTTAAAAACAAATTAAGCCTGTGTCTAGTCTAGAATAAATTAAGTAGAAAAAATATGGAAATAGAATGAAAGTTTATTTGGTATGAAAAATATCTAGAAGGATAATAGATTTTTTTCAACAGGTTTGCAAAAAGATTAGAAAAAATGGGTGTATCAAAAGATCGTGCTGATGAAATCTCTCAAATCTTGTACATTTTTATCTACACTTTTGGGAGAAAAAATTTAATTCAGCCAAGATGGATCATGGTCCACTGGTGGCAAAAAAGTAAGTGATAATCAATGTTAAATATGATTGGCAGGTCCATTTGGACGAAACTCGAATTAGCATGACGGGATGAAAAACCGCCGATGAGCGTAAAACTTGATGAATTATTTGCAATCTGTTTGATTTAACTGCAGCAAAAATTTTCTTACAATCTTGACATAACAGAATATAAAAAAACGGAAACAAAAAGTTACATTTTTTTTCAATCTAAGCAATTCAGTGAATTTTTTTAATTTTGAAAAATAACAGCTATTCTTTTGAAGATAGACTTATAAAAATAGGATCAAAAATCATAATTATAAATAAAAAAAATGAGTTACCGGTTCGATCATATTTTTTTGAGTTTTTGAAAAAGACAATTTTCATGTATGCAAAAGACTTTATTTTTTTCATACGAACGTATATTTGTTAGCATTTCTGGTTCCGTTCGGCACCTTTTTTTTTTGTTAAACAATTACCAAGCTGACAAAAAACATTACGAACGATGCATTAACTGTGTATTATATATCTATATTTATAGCATCCCGCGAATATACACGTTTAATACGCAGTGTTTAATGTAAGGCGACAATGACAATCGTGTAACATACATACGCCGACTATACCAGCAATATTCGTAATATAATTACAATTACATAAGACACGCTTTGCAAAGGATCACAACAGTTATGCAAAAATATATGATCTTCCGATACGTACTGCACAATTGGGTTGGCTTCATTTTTTTGCAAAACAATCGGTTACCGTACAAAAAAACTCTTGTGTCAGAGATCTGGTTGTAAACTATTTTAACTGGTACAATACTAGAAAACACGCAAAGACACACCGGAGGACAATTAAAGTACAAAACGTAAATGCAACAGTTTGATATTTTAACGTGCCAGTAATGTCGCGGAGATATCATTGGTAGATAAATTTGATAATTTAGTTTGAACATTAATTGGTAACTTTTGTATTGTATATAAACTTCAATCACGATCTTTGTTTTCTTATGATTAAATATTCGGTGTAATGGTATATAATAATTTGATCAGTCGCGCGAACAAGGGCGATAATCTCAGAATTACAATTCGCTGTTGTAAGCAATCTGCGCGAATCACGAAACAGAGCCTGAACCCCTCACAACGATCACTTTGGTTAGCGCTAAAAGAAAAAAAAACACTTGTGATACCAAAACGCTCTCTATGTGGAAACAATTTTTTTTACAATCTGTGTAGCTATTTTTCTGAAACTGTGTTCCAACTAATTCAACAATCTTGTGTACGAACTTATTTTCTCAAAATCTAATCGCACTCCTTGCGAGATTATTATTATTCTTTTTTTTTTTCAGGCACTTTTCGTGTCGAAGATGTGATTCTGGATTCAAAAATCTTGACGATTATTGATGTCATCACAGAAGCATTTGTCTTTCAATATTATAAGTTTTTCGTAATTAGACTATGGTGTTAATATTTCAGCTTAGCGCAATGTTACAATAATCGAGTATAAAACATGTTTTTTTTATTTCAAAATTTCTTCAAAGCTAGTATAAAGCGTCAATCTTATCAATACTGCTATATAATCATGTATACTTCGCTCTTTTTCATTGCTAGCGTAGGCTAATTCTTCTGAGTTCAAAAATCGAGACGAATAAAATTTGAACTTTTATACCAATTGAAAAAACACAGTAAGCATAAATTTTTCGATTCCAACAGCAACACAATACAAATTGATTAACATTTTTTCAAATTGAAAAACGATTTTAATACATGATTTGTCATACATGTCTCAAAATAATGTAAATAAGTAATGACAAAATAAAAAAAAAATACATACAAAAAAATGACAAAATCGTCATCGAAGAATCATAAAACGCGACGACGTACAAGGTCAACGATGAAAACGTCCGACAGGTTCGATGGTTCATCCACTTGGTGAATTAAACAAGACATCAACCAATAAATAATTTGTAACGCGATAAATAAAAAGAAACGGACATCATCATTACAGCCGAAAAAAAATTTTCGATCCACCTCGCGTTGTTCATCGTTGAGACCGAAATAAAAAAGAAAGTAACTCCATTGATCACAAACATATCTTTGTCTTGTAGAAATAAAAATAAAATGATAACGATATCCTCATGGCGTTGTGAATTTAATTCACGGCAGTGGCTGAATCGTCGGCGTTGCCGTTCGACTCGAGGGAATTCTTCTTTTTTCGAACCATCTCAGCGTGTCGCTCCTGAAAAATAAAAAAAAAAAATAAGAATTACATTTACAGAAATTAATTTGTCAAATAAATATATACATCATTATGTGTCCCCCCAAGTGAAATTGCTAAAATCTCTATTTCTTATAAATATTTTCTAAATGAAATTTTTTATTTTTGTTCACTTTAAAATAATCAATACAAATTTATTGTCAATTGTTGAATTAAAAATAAAACTTTTTTAATTTTCCACTTAAAGGTTTCCTTTTAAAAAGAACAGTTAAATTGGTTGAGTTGTTAATTATGATTTACGTGTTCGCGTTGCTTCTCCTTTTTCTCGCGCTCGAGAACCTCGCGACGCTCGTTAGCCAGATCCATTTTGTCCTGAATTTGGGACTCGAGTTGCTGCACTCGAACGCTGAGATTCTGTCGCACGCGAGCCACGTGTTCCTCCTGCATAAAGATGGAAAAATTAAGTGGTCATTAATTATTACGAGGCATGAGGATGGCCTGATTCGTTCTTTAAGAGGCCAGCTTCAAAGTGCAAAATAAAGTGGCCTCTGAACGAACCCCTCGGTGATCTTACAAAAATGTTTTCCATAACCTGACGTACATGACGTACAAAAAGGCGGACGGGTGCTATTCAGAATGATCTAATTAGATGCGAACGTGACTTTCGTTAATTGCTTACGTGTTCTTTGAGACGGTCCTGCATTTTCTTGAAATTTTCATCGCGTTGTGCAGCGGCAGTCTTTAGTTTCTCATTCAAGGCACAGCGCACTTCTTCAGTCTGCTCTTCGAGAGCCAGGCGAGTTTTTTCGACACTTTCCAACTGCAACATTTTTAGTTGAGAGAGAACGAAAAAAAATGAAGAAGAAGAAACATCAGTTAGAACTTGGTTCGATCTGTTAAGTTGTTGTGAAAGCAACTCAATTATTTGTACGAGCTAAATGAAATTGTTTTTCAAAACATCTTTCTTATTAAAATTCTTGTAAATCATTTACCTGCAACGAAAATAGCTAGAACATTTTTATAAAAAAATTACACATGTGAAAACTGTAAAAGTACAAAGTTGCATTACAAGTGAATAATGAAGTAAGAGTGGATCAAAATAAAAAAACTTAATACAAACTCCCGGCGGGAAAAAAAATACAAAAGAGAAAGAGAGGATGGATGAGGAATTGGGTCAGAGAGTACCTTATAAGAATTGAAAGGATTTCTCTGAAGAAAACTCTGCTAAAGGCAAAGTGCTATCTGTTAAATGCAAAAGTCGTTAGGAAAGAGAGTTCTAGAAAAGAAGCGAGATCGAGTTGCGTATTGATATTCTGGATCTGTTGCGATAAAAAAAATGGTCCTTGAGACTGAATTGCAGGGCTGAAGATTATTAACTGTACTTTTCTTATCAAACAACTTTTGCCTCATCTATAGTTTCGTCTCGCTTCTAATAATGTGTAACTCGAGCTTTTTTCTGTCCCTTCCTTTTTTTTTTGTCTTGTCGACAGATCCTGTTTTAAGGTGTTATCTGCGGAGATGAAAAATATCTACACGCGGCTTACAAGGATCAGGAGAGGATAAATCAGCAGTCGAGCAAAAAGAAATTCGGACAGAGGTAAATGGCGCTTAAGTATGGATTAATGTGAAAAAAAGAGGCGAAAATGATGGGAGTCTTCATAAATCAAATCATGAAAACCGACTTGAAACGTCTTTTTCTTTAATAACATTTTTTAAAAATCCTGAAACACACAAAAAAAGATAAAACTAAAGGAAAAAATCAATTACATTAATAGGAATGTTATTAGATGACAAGGAGAACAATTAAGGGGATAAATTAAGGGGACGAACAACATTTTTGATAGGATTAAAATGTGATTACAATTTATACACCAGATCGAGATGACATGATGGAGGGGGGAGATAAGTCTATACATTATATCAAAAGGGTATCGCAAGACTAGCCATGAAAAATAAATCTGGGGCTTACATGTTCCTTCAGCCTAGTCTTAATGTCCGCAAGATACGCTTCCCGTTTCTCAACGGTGCTATTCATCTTGGCATCGAGGGACTTGCGGGTTGCTTCAATGTATTCCACGCTGAGAATTTCCCTCTTTTTAGCGGCCTCCTCAATTTTACTAATCTTAGAAGCAAGAGAGACGAGCTTGTTCTGCTCCAACGACATTCTCCTTTCCTCGGCTGCTTTTAGCTTCTCCTCGATCTTGATGGGTTGAGGAGTGCTGTTCTGCTGAGGCGACACTGGACGTTGCACCGTTGGCTCCGCCAAAATCACTTCGTACCGCAATCCACCTTTTGTTTTCTCTTGGCATCGAATCTCAGTTGCTGCGAAAAACATTTTTTTTTTCATCAATCAAATTTTCATGAAAAATAAAACATTTAGTATCAGATTATAAATCAGTGATAAAATCGAGGACAAAATGAAATAAAATATGAAATGTAGTTGAAAAATAAAAATGAAGGAGAATTTTTTTTTCTCTTCTATTAATTTAAATTGTATAATCCACCGAAATTAATTCAATCATTTTAGCAAAGTCTAAATTCGTTTCAATGGAAAGGATCAATACAATTTATATAACTCTCTTGCGTAGAAAAAAGAAGACCAGTAATACCGAATTACATTTTTAATTTGAGATCATAGGAAGAATAAGAAAAATAAAATAAAATGAAAAAAAAAAAAAGAAAGTCAAATTTTCAATTTATAAATTAAAATTTTCGTCTTTTAAAAATTCATATTTTTTGCATATTCGTTCAACTACTAAAAAAAACATCGAGTTATCAAGCCAGTAAAGCAGCTGATCAAAATTGCAATTTCCAATTTATAAATTAACAGATATACATTAAAAGATACCCTTTTATATTTTACAATTTTTTTGCAATGTTGAACCTGATTAAAAAGGTATCAAGTTATCAAATCAATATAAAAGCAGCTGATCAATAACGCCGGCCGGAATTCAATCGTTTTAAAAGCGAAGTGCAAATGCAGACAAAAGCAGCCGGAAACACTGGAATGAAAATTAAATTGAAGCCTGATGCTGAAAAAAAAGACAAAGACTTATAAAAAAAGGCGACAATTCGAGGAGGCAAACAATGATCGCTCATTGTTTCACAATTTTATTCCGCTTTATGTGAAAACGAAAAAGCGAGCAGGGGCGTATGACTCACACTTGCGAAGACAACATCGATCTGGCTATGGGGACAATTGTCTCGTGGCGCCGCAACGTCTAGCGTCGGCACACGTACCGTTTTATTATAAGTTCTCATGCGGATCTCGTGATATACCAAACACAACTATGGCAAAATGTAATGAACAAATTCAAGAATCAATTTTCATTCAAACTAGAAAAATTACAATAAGTATGAAGTCATTTCACAATTTTTCTCTGTAAAATTACTACAATTTTACACATTCCTTCTTGTAAAATTATACTATATTGTAATTTTACATTTTTCCCTGTAAATTTACACCAGACATTATTTCATTTTACAATTTTTCTTTGTAAAATTACAACATGTAAAATTACATCAGACATGATACAATTTTACATTTCTCCCCTGTAAAATTAAAATTTACATTTACATACAATTTACAATATACGAAAATTACAATTTCAGTTTGTAATTAAATTTCTGTACGTCGTTAAATGATTCGATTACTTTGATATACTTGTAACATTCCTTATCACAACGGCGCAAAACGTGATCAATTTTTTTTTCAAGGGTGTAACTTTTTCCTTGGCTCCGGTCGGACTCGAGAGCCCGATAAAAATCATTAACCCCTTTCATCATGCGTGCACCCGCAGACTTTGCATACGCACGCAATTTCGCGTTATCGGGATTCGCCGAAACGCATAAAACAAAGGGAGGAAAGCTGCATCGGCGCTAATTAAACGTCTATAAAGATAAAGAAAAAAAACCTGAAGCCAACGCGAGCTGGGAAGCAAACGAAAGAAAACTGAACTCAACTTTGAGTGAGAAACAACATTGCAGCCAACAAAACCCTGGCCTGCTACTCACTTATGAACTTGACTTTTTTCGGCTGCTTGGTTCTCGGCTTTCCTTTTCCGTTGGATTTCTTCAGGGGGATCATGCCTTTCTTTTCATTTGCTTTGAGTCAAAGTATATAAGAGCATTAACAAAACGTTCAGATTACTGGGCCGCCCGCGACACAACTCTTTGTCGCGCTGGAAAATCGTGCGCCGAGATCGCCGCATTTTCTCGTTACGAATTTTGCATCTGCTAAAAGTCACGAGAACAGAGTTTCTTTTTTTTTTCGCTCGTGTTTCAAACGGTTACCGAGTTCTGAACAGCAGTTATCATTAAAATTTTAATTTCAATTATAATTCAATTATAATTACAACTCCAAATTGCAAATAATTTTAAGCCTTGGTGATTCGTTTTATTGATTATTCTTTATTTTTATTTGGGTTTCAAGTGTCTATGAAAAGTTCAATTACTTATTGTGAGTAGTCTCCTGACAATAGGTTCTTAGTCTTGACAAAAAAAATGCTTTTATTTATTTATTTATTTTTTTTTTTGCAAAAATTTCCCATCAACAAGAGGGGGGTTAAAAAGGTGCATAATCGTTGGCAATCGATGCTGACCTTTAACTTGAATTGGGTTGAACAAACTTTCGATTACCAGGCCTCTCTTCATGCGTTTGGCAATTGGGATAACATATCATTCCAAGTGGCCATGTTTGAGCCGCACCCAACCCATCTGAGCGCGGGGTCAAACACGTGTACACGTTTCGGCGACTGAGAACAGGAAAGAAAAAGAGAGAAGGAAAAGTTGATTTCCACGACACGGAGAGACACTTTCCCGGCTTTTTTTTGTCGCGCGATCGATCCCCCGTCAATAACGCGGATGAATTATTCAAAGTCGAGGTTACATTTACAACTGAATGATTAATCCCACGGCGGCTCGTTTTCTCAGGATCGTTTTCTAATAGCAATTTTTCAATAAAACCCCTTTTTTCCTCATTTTTTTCTTCATTTTTTTCTATTTTCAATTTTTGTTAGTTCAATAAAAAATTACATCGTTTTTTTTGTTACTAGTAAAGATAATAAGTCATGTCAGAGCAGGAAAAAATTTTTTTCCATGAAATATAAGAATGTAATTACTAATTAAAAGATGTTAACGATTGTACAAGTTTGACAGTTGTCAAAGTGGGTCAGCTGTGCCAAGTGCACCGACTAAATGATTGCAAAATAACAAAAATGATGCATTGATCCAACTGCAGATAGTGATAACGCCGGCATCTCCTATCGACCGTACTACTGCGCCGAAAGGGAATCGCGTGCCGGCGTGCAGCGAGCATTTTTATAAAAATATATACATTACGCAA
Organism: Trissolcus japonicus; assembly: GCA_030522925.1. Lineage (NCBI taxonomy): Eukaryota > Metazoa > Arthropoda > Insecta > Hymenoptera > Scelionidae > Trissolcus > Trissolcus japonicus. The sequence continues at coordinate 22,523 of JAPYZS010000298.1, read as the reverse complement.
AAAAAAATAACGAAAGAAAAAAATCAACCCCGAAACCTTCACTCGACCCAACACGGAAGCGTTTGACGTGACCGTATCAAATAATCCATTTAGCCAACTTTTCCTTCTGTCACTTTGTCCTTTGATAAAATTAGCCTGCCGGTGGGGCGACAGGGAGATTGATTTACAACCAATGTTGAAACTCCACCAAACTTTTCACGTCGAATATAGTATTTCCCTGGTAATTGTTCGATCAGATTATTCAGATTTAATTTTAATTAAAAAAGTGACTGGAAAAATGGAAAACAGAAAACCTGAAAAAAAGATCAAAAATAATGAAAAAAAATTTTTGATACATAAAATGTGTTTATTAAAAATAATTAAAGATAAATTTTCAATATAATAAATGGTAAGAAACATTTTCATAGATTTTAAAAGGTCGAAAGTTTGTTCTGACCGGTATAAGATGCAAAATTCGTGAACTCCATTGCGACAAAGATTGTTCGCGTACAATTTTTTGGGAGCACTCACCGACAAAGGTCAGAGGTGCTTTGCAGCTGTGGCAGAAGCACTGCAGAACAGAATCGCGAACGAGTCCGATCAACATGATGAAACGAGGTAACAAAAAACTCGTCAAGGAAGAATCAAACGTGCGAATTTGAGTGTCGCGGACAAGCGAAATTTTGCAATTGTCTGGGGCGGTGGCTGGCTGGCGACTGACTGAGTGCGCCGCGACGCCAGGCGTCGTTCAATATCCACCCTCCAACCCTCGCCTTACGCATCCCTCGCTGATTACTTTCAGCGAACATCCGATCGTTGGATTTGCTCCCTCTCTGATGGGACCTGCAATTAAATCAGCATGAGAAAATGGAGCACACACGCGCTCTCTCCGGCGCCTAATTTGTCGTAATTGAGATGCGGCCGGTGCGAATTCAAAATGTTCTCCAACTTGCCATGTTCCGGAGTTGATTAAACTTTATCGTTCCGAACCTGTTACCCCACGCACTCCCTACCAACTTGGTCGAGAAGAAATATAAAAACGAAAGTTGAATCCTAAATTACCATTGTCAATCTAAGAAGGGTGACACATAACTTTTTCCCCCTCCTTTTCTGTGGTTCTTTATGAAAAGAAGAATTTATTGAAAGAAATAAAGTTTCCTTTTTTCTTCTTTTATTTTTTTTAGTTTAAATTAAAACTTTTGTTATGAAATTTTTATTATTTCATTTTTGATTTTTTTTTGTTTTTTTTTTTTTTTTTGAAGAATATTCAGCTGGCAAAAATTTGATGAAACGATCGTTTACGGCCAGCTGCAACATTTCCGAGGGCTCTGACCTCGTCCACTTTTTCTCTCAGAGACAGGGTGTGTTTGTCGACGCTCTAAAATGACCGAGCCGATTATCTGCTCAATTTGCTCTGCTTTGGCTAACAACACCCATTGTTTTGCTTCTTGTCAGTTGGCGAGAAGCTTTAAAACTTCGCTTTGATACACGATTTTGTTGGGTACCTGTGTGAGCTCGTCAATATTTACCTTCGCACTTTACAATAAAAATATTAGAAGGCATTTTTATCAGTGTTAAATGTGAACATTAAACTATCCATTTTTTTTGTATACATTACTTTTTTTTTCTTTGGAAAGAGAACTTTCATCCTCTTTGAGACAATGAAAAAACTTACGTTCTTTGTCAGAGGGCATGGTGGCGGTCGCTGTACTGGCCATGATTTTCCTGAAATAAAATATAACAATATAAATAAAAAAAGTGAAATAAAACTTTTGTTGTATCTAAATTTTATAATGCAGTTTTAGAAACTTTTCTTTTCCTTTCTAAGGAATCATTTTAGTTGCAAATTTTCAAATGTTTTTTACTTGTTTTTAATGGAAAAAAAAGAGAAATTTCAAATTAAATTTTATTGTTCAGTTCACTTTTTCTTTGAGTCGAAGAGTGCAAAAATATGATACATTCCATGCACCATTACATAGATTATAGATGTGTACTTTCACCTCGGATCGGTTGGTTTAGTATAACACTCGACTTTTTTATGTTCGTTTTGGAAAAATAATCACAGTAGAAAAGACTAAAATAACAATAATAAACAAAGTCAAATAAATTGGTTTGTATATTCTCTCTGTAAACGAAAATGTCAAATCGCATTGACAAAAAAATAATAAATTTAATATTCTCTTTTGAAATAAAAATAAAAATTCAAAACTATTTCAACGATCTAACCTTAATTGATTCTTTTTTTTTAATTTTATTTAGACGGAAAAAAACCGTTGCAAACATTGTTTTTGTTTTGATAAACAGATCCTTTGTCCGCTACGGCGTCATTTGAATCGACTCTTTTTGCAAACGATAAACTCGGATGAGGTTTTTCTACTTACGATGGTATTGTTTCTAGCAGATTGAAAGATGACAAATTGTAGTCTCCTTAGGAATAACACACAGGAAAAAATTGAAAAACGTTATGGCGTTATTTGGGTGCACAAAGACGAGAAATGATTCGACTTGAAACTCGGACTTGCTTTTATTGTCGCGATACCGGTGTCTTTATCCCACACAGACGTTGTATACAACCGACTTGGCGCACATGTAACCAGACGCCTCGTCATTGGTCGGTTTGAATTTTACGTTTGTTACTTTATCCCCTTCTCTTGCGGACGCATTCAATAGTTCAAGTTTCCAAAAATATTCATAAAAAAGAAACAAAACTGACCTCCAAATTTGGCTTGTTTTCCTTTGTTTATCTCTTTGTTTACATTATCTTGTCTTTGTTTACCTTCTTTTATTACTAATTTTATTACTAATTGAAAACAATATTTGATTTGCCAACAAAAATAAAATGGATGATTAAACTTCATATCTTTTTTTTTAAGTTTTAATTAAAACAATAAAATATCCTTTGTGATGAGACAAAAAGAATATCCTTTATCCTTTATTTAAATCCCGGATTATTCAGAGAAAAGAATGATTCAGAACCGATTTTTCATTTTATTTCCATCGTCTTCCTGTTTTTACACTTTTAAAACTTTATTTTATTTATTTAACTTTTGTTACAGGAACGAAAAAGATGAGCAATGCAACTTCCTAGCAATTAAAATAATTAAAAGGTAAAATTGAACCAATTAAAAAAATTATTCAGACTGTTATATCATTTCTGTTATTTTAATTTTGTCAATTAAAATAATGGCCCATTTGAATTTCCCGCGCTTTTATCGTAACTTGAGTTTTGGAGCACTTCTATGTTCCATCTTGTTCTACTTGTCAGACAAGATGCACTCTCTCTCTATAGAGAGATATGTTTTTTATTGTTTTTATTGTTGGAATTAACATTATCAGAACACTTCAAAATAACTTAACAAAATGGATCCTCCCAAAATGTATTAACAAAATCTTCTTCAAACGTCAAGTTTTGTGTCAGCCTAGTTGTTTACATCTTCAGCTAAGATTATTAATCTAAGATATCATCTCAAAGACGTATTATTGTGTCAACTACTTTTACTGTCAGTCATAAAAAAACAGCTGACGCCTATATGACTTGTTTTTCTTCGATATCACGGAGTTTCATTTAGAATCATAATTTACAACTGACAGGCGGATTAAAATAACCTCTTCAACATGAAGAAAAAGGTAAGAAAGAAAAAGTTTAAACAAAGACTAAATTTTGTTTCAACATTTTGAAAAGTTTACAACAATGATGTTTTTTTAGGTTTTATTGATGGGGAAAAGTGGCTCAGGAAAAACGAGCATGAGGAGCATCATCTTTGCAAATTACATTGCAAGAGACACAAGACGTCTTGGAGCTACAAGTATAAAAACAGTCTATTGTTTTAAATAAGCAGCGAATTATTTTGATTGGTTTTTGCAAAATATACAATTTACAAAAATGAAAACAAACACTTACAGTTGACGTCGAGCACAGCCATGTTCGTTTCTTGGGCAACCTGGTGCTCAACCTGTGGGACTGCGGGGGTCAGGAGGCATTCATGGAAAATTATTTTGCGTCTCAGAGAGACAACATCTTTCGTAACGTCGAAGTTCTGATTTACGTGTTCGATGTGGAATCTCGTGAGCTGGACAAGGACATGCATTACTATCAGAGTTGTTTGGAAGCCATCCTGCAGAACAGTCCGGATGCGAAGATATTTTGTCTCGTGCACAAGATGGACCTGGTGCAGGAAGATCAGAGGGACGTTATCTTCAAAGAGAGAGAGGAAGACTTGATAAGACTCAGTTTACCTTTGCAGTGCACTTGTTTTCGTACCAGCATCTGGGACGAGACACTCTACAAGTATGATTTCTTTTTTTTTATCGATTTTTCATCTGAAAAGTTTTGCAATTTTTATTGTAAGATTTTTTTAATTGTATGGTTTCGTTTCAGAGCATGGTCTTCAATTGTGTACATGCTGATTCCAAATGTAAAAGAACTCGAACAAAGTTTGAACCAATTTGCCAACATCATTGATGCGGATGAGGTTTTGCTTTTTGAGAGGGCAACGTTCCTTGTTATCAGTCACTGTCAGAGAAAATTTCACAGGGATGTACACAGATTCGAAAAAGTTTCAAACATTATCAAGCAGTTTAAACTGAGCTGCAGGTAATTGTTTAATTAACGTTATTTTATTATCTTATTAGCAAAAAAGCTCTGAAATTTAATAATTTTGTTTTTGATTAATAACTGGATTACATTTTTTAAATTTTGATTACAGTAAACTAGCTGCTCATTTCCAGAGTATGGAAGTCAGGAACTCGAATTTCGCAGCCTTTATTGATATGTTCACTTTGAATACGTACGTCATGGTGATCATGTCGGATCCGTCGATTCGTAAGTTAATTTTCATTTTTTATGTCTGAAAAAGCTTATCTTATAATTTTATTATTTTTACTCCAATTATTTTTATTAATCATTTACTTCAACTTTTACAGCATCAGCTGCTACACTGATAAACATCCGAAATGCAAGAAAACATTTTGAGAAACTTGAACGTGCCAGTCAAAATTCAGCCTTGACAAGGTAGAAGTCAGGTAGGCCCAGGCGCGTTGCCCCCCGGGTCACAAGTTCAAAAGTCTGATTAACCTTTACAAAGTGAGACTTAAGTAAAGCATAAAAATGATTAAATATTGAAATTTCGAAAAAGTCTTCATAAGTCTACATTTTGTTGAGTGAAATAAGGTCAAAATGTTGCATCCACGGCTATGAACGATTTTATATATTTTTTGTTTTTGTAATTATTCTATTATTGTTAAAAGTACGTTTGTATGTTACTATAAAAGTTCATCTTAGTTTACTGAATTAAAAGAATTATATCTTCAAAAATTTAATCTTAAGCGAAATATAGGGTGTAAATAATTTTAACGGTTTTTTTAAGTTGTTGATTTATTGGCATTACTTTGTAATTAAAAAATAAAAATCTCATTTAATTATCATAAAATGGTCTTGAATTTTGTCTCCAATATTGTAAATTAACAGCCAACACGAACAAAGAAACAAAGGAAAAATGATAAATAATAAAACAGGTTGTACAGAACGACTGTATTTTTATTTCAAGAATTAATGTAACCAGGGTAAACTGTACAGCTATTGACATAGTTGTAATCACCGATCATAATTAACAATTTCTTTTTTTTTTTTGGGTTTCAGTAAATCCAAACATGAAAAACATTTGAAACAAGCGAATCGTAATTTAAGTTGATTGTAAAAAAATGTGATACAAAAATTGAAAATTATTCTGCCTCCAATATCGTTTCAACAGACGGGACCACCAAATCCAATCAAAAACTGTGCGTTTTCCCTACCTAAGACACTTTGACATTTCAAGTACTTTAATTGTCATGTCACTTTACATTTTTACTCATAATTTTAGTTTTCCATCCAATACCCGTACGGTGTACAGTGGTTCTTTTTTTTTTTTATAAATTCATTTTTTTTCCCTAAATTGTCATTGAAATTCAACTAATGTAGCTTGTAAATGTTTGATTATTATTATTAAAAGTTCGACAGAATGGTACATTCACCGCTCCGTGAAAAATGGTTTTTCGCATTTTTCCATTGGCCGAGCCAAGTTTCGACGGCTCGAAAAACATAATCAACAGCACTATCTCTAATAGTGATTTCTTTTTTTTATCTCAGTGGCAGATGCAAATGCGTCGTTGCACGTGAAAAGACAAATACTGTCAAACAGTTTCAAGATAACAGATCGATAGATTAAATTACTTCTTTAGAATTAAACCAACTTAAGCCAGTAAATTTTCAATTTCAGTGTGCCGAAATTCATGTCGACAATTGGAACACAATTTTTTCAAATCTCTGACGAATGACAATGGCTCCAGTTGAAACATTCATTGTTATTTGTATCTTTTATTTCAACTGCTGTCATTATAATTCTTAATGATACAATTTTAATGGTATTTTCAATGGTACAATCTTTTAGGAGTCGGATCTTACAATGATTTTTTTTACATAAAGGCATCACAAAAAGATATGCTGAATAAAAAATCTGAATACAATTCAATCTCGGGTTTGAAAGATTTGCCATCGGTGCGTTAAAGGGACAAATCGCAATGTTATCGCAAATAGTGTGTAACATTCGGTTTCATCTTCTTTCTTTATGCTTTTTTTTGTTTTTTTTATTGTAGTTTTTAAGTTTTTTTTTTACTACTAAGTAGTGGGTGGTTATGTTCAGAATAATTCTGACTTTATTTGCAAGCGACGACATTCAGTTTAAATTGCACGCCATTAGGCAGTTTTGCCATCCCGTTTGAAGAATCTCGTACATTATGTTTCAATATACACGCCCTTTTGTTCGTTATTTCTTTTTATAGATCACTTGCGGACTGTCTCACAAAGTATGATCAATAGCTTTGTGATCAAATAAATACATTTTACCTACGACCGAAAAGCCCTCGGCTCTTCTCATTCCGGTTTTACAATTCGACAATAAATTAAAAAAAATGAAATGTCATACACGGCGCATTCAATAATATTAAACATTACGATAACACTGCAAAAGAGAAACTTGCATCTTGCAAATGATCAAAACAGAATTGTCATCTTAATCTTGAAGATGGTTGGGTTCGATTGAGTTCATTCTGTTTCATCCAACCGTCCCGCCTGGTGTTGCCCGTTCGATATATAACAAGTCTGCTCTTTCTCTCAGCTTGTCTCACAATTGTCGTACTTTAAGAATGATTGCAGTCACAGTCAACATTGTTCTTCTGTACATATAATATATAATTAGAATTTCTTTTTCACTTCCCCACCCCCCTAACCCCTTTCCCACTTTTTTCATTTTTTTTCTTCAATACGTCCCTGTGATTTGGGCAAGAAATTGAAATATCAATTTGACAATCGAAAACTCGAGTAATTCACATTGTCAAGATGATCACACAAAAATTCGAATCTGAGGAAATGATCGCTCAAACAAGCTTTGTAACTTCTTTATTATTTATTTTCCCCAAGGCTGCTCGTCCGATATACTCCAGAGGACTAAACATGGTGAGAAAAAGTATACCCCATGCATCAAACTTTTATATAAAAACCAAAAAAAAAAAAAAATAATAATAAACAATATCGAAAATAAAAAAAAAATAAAAAAATCCGCGATTTAATCCTTGTGTCACGGAGTTCGTTCCACGCGCATCGAACCCTAACGTTAAACTTTGTAAAAAAAATTAAAACCGGTAAAATAAACTTAGCTGAGTTGTGAAAAAAAAGTAAGACGCGAGTATACAGGTATTACAAAAAAATTTCATTTAAAAAACGACGGGAAGTGGAGAGAGATACAATTAAATAAATAACGTCAGAGGACAGTGCTGGTGGAGGATGCGTCGAAGGAAAAAAAAAAAACAAAAAAAAAAGCTTGGATATCACAACGTCAGTACGTTTTTGCGCTGGATAAAATTCAACGATGCAAACGAATTGGATCCTAGTAAAGAAAACAACGGTTCGCGCTCGACCTCAACGAGGCATTCACACTTTGGTCCACTGACACACGCCACACGAAGCCCTCATTCACGCGATTGCACTATATTCATCTATTAATATAACACGTATGTATATGTTCGAGTCGAAAAATCCCGTCGGTTTTACACCAGAGTCGAATTTGTACTTATTTTGTTATACTTCGTTTTTATTTTTCAACTCCCATTTTTTTATACAACACGACGCTTGAAAAGGAAATATCGCAAAGCTCACGACCGGTTGGCTCGTTGATAAAATCCAAAAGGTGTTGAATTTCGTCTTGGTTATTATCAACGACCGGCGTCGCCTTGTATTTTAAAAGATGTACAAAATTGAACAATACGTATTGTATCTTAGACTTTCCATGTAAAGTTACAACGTCATGTAACTTTACCTTTTTTCTTGTAAAATTAGAGAGAATTTTTGGCAATTTTACATAAAAAAATGTCAAGCTACGGTGAAGTTGTAATTTTACATGGAAAGTATAAATCGCAGGTGATTGTACAATTTAAAAAAAACATCTTTTACAGTGAGTGACAGGAAAAGAATAACGTCCGAGAAATGCGTCTGTTCAGGGACTGAAAAGTTTCGCGTTCAGCCCTCTCCCCGATCGGACAACAGCCAATACAAGTTTAATGCGAGATTTCATGCACCGACTGATCGTTCAATTGAATTCACTGCGAGAGATTCGGCGGGCGATGAATCGTGGCGAGGAACGGGCGCCGACTAAATGCGTTGTCGCGAACCCAATCAACCGACCAACACAAAATCTCGAGTTCTTTTTTTTTATTGTTAATAATATTGTAACGAGTTCAATGTTCCATCGCCGCGAATTTTTGTCCGTTCTGTTCACCCTTTTTCTCTGTTAAATAAAACGTTTAATCGCGCTGAGTCGATCGCTCGTCATTTCGCATGGAAACTGAACGTCACAAGATCGTTCATTATCACAGTCGTTTCATTTTTTTATTTCTCGTTTAACTTCATTTAAGTTAACTTTAATGTTATGTTATTTACGATTATGTATTTAGTAGTTTCATTTTCTTCCTCTTCTTTTGTTTCCTTTCTTTTTTCTTTTATTTTCATAATATAATATATATAGCGCATTGTACTGATAAATACAGTTACAAAATATTATATGTACGCGCATTGTGTGCTCTGCTGACCGAAATCGCGCACTCTTCAACATCTCTCGACTTCTTACTCTTTTTCAACTTGCTGTAACTGCAACCGTGTTTTTCTTTTCAATGTACATACACACCTCTCGATTCGTGATTTCGTTTTTCTTTTTTTACTTGCGTTCACTTTCTTCTTCCAATGATCACGTATTACTCCCACTGTTGTCACAGTTATTATCGTTATAGGGCCGATGCAGATTGTTCATTTAGTTTGATAATACAGAACAAAAAATTGCGAGACTTTTTCTTCCCCCTTTTTTTCCCTCTCTTTCTCTTCATAAATCAGAGATGTATAAGCATTCGCTACAATCATCCGGGAGAGACAAATTATTGCAACGTGTGTAATTATGTGTAGCCAGCTATACATATTGTGTCTACGTTTAAAAAAAAAGCCTCAAAATGAATTCCATCTCTGGATTATTTTCTTGTTTAAATCTTGCTTAAAAAATGAATAAGTAGATATTTCTAAAGACAGCCCCGGTTGCACGACACGTGTGTGCGCCCCTACGCGTTTACAATTTTGCGTTCCTTTCGAGAACTGATTTATGTTCTGGGGACGGCAAAAGAACAAAGTACCATTCGTCGTTTCAACGCAAAGAATGAAATTCAAAATAAGACCATGGCAATGAGATGATCTCAGAATAAACCTTGCCGAAACTTTTTTATCTCTATGAAATTCGACTAACTTTATTTTTCACCTAGCGTGTTTACCTGATGCCCCGCGATGAATAATAGCAGTTATTCAATTTCGAAATGATAATGACAATTTTCTACAAATTTGGATACTGCGATTCAGCGCGTGTGGTTTCCTTTTTTTTTTTTTTTTCTACCATCTTTTTTTTTCTCATTCTTTCTTGTTTGTCATCTTGAATCGATGTAACATCTCAATCGCATAGTTTTTTGCTCTCAAATGACAACAAATGAGTCGATAAACAGCGTGAATGTATATCTGGTATCATTTTTTTGCTTCTTCTTTATATTTAGTTATATATGTTAATTTATATTAAATCTCATGCGGACAGGTATTCGGAAAAAACGTACGATTCAAGTAGATGTTACTGAACTGTCCTATTTTTTTTCTGCTTTAATGTTTGCGTGTTGATAAAGTGTACTGTTGTGTCTCCCTTATATAAATTTAATTTGTTGATAGAATAATTATTATGATAAGAATAATAATGGTATCCATAGTGAGATGATACTTGGGAATAAGTTTATTAGTGGGAGTTCCACCAGTCATCGCTACCACCACTGCTACCATTGTTGCTGTAGTAGTTGCTGTTGGAGTTGAAGTTATTGCCCCCATAGCCACCATAATCTGCAAAAAGAAATGATGAATTGATTAATTTACAATTTCATAATTACAATCAACATTTTGCATAGTTTAAAATAATAATCAAACGCATAACTAAATATTGAGGATAAATTAAACTCACTGCTGTAACCACCGGGTCTACCGGATGGTCCATTGCTTCTCGATCCGCCACCGCCGCCTCCTCCGCTAGTTTGACGATAATCCTTCGCGCCAAATCCATTAAACCGGCTGCTCTTGGGAGCTCCGTTGCGACGGTTGCCTCCACCGCAAAACTTGGCATCGCCGTACATACTCTCTAGCCATCGTGGTATCTCTTGCTTGGCTTCGCCCAACAAAGCCACCAAATCGCGTACCAAGTTCTGGTTTTTCGAGTTAAAGAACGAGGTTGCAGTTCCTGTGAGAGAGTTATCGCCAAAAAAAAAGAGGAAAGAAATTTTTACAATTAATAACTAATCTTCATTTGGTTAGTTGACTTATCTTTAAGAAATTCGATACTGACCCAGATTACCCATACGTCCGGTACGTCCAATACGATGAACATACTCTTCGACATCGCTTGGCAAGTCGAAATTGATGACATGTTTGACATGAGGAATGTCAAGGCCTCGAGCAGCCACCGCCGTGGCGACTAAAATCGGAGTGATACCTTCGCGGAATCGTTTCAAGGCATACTCACGCTCGCTTTGCGATTTGTCGCCATGGATGCTGGTCACGGGGAAGTTGTATTTGTCCAGGAACTCTTCCAACTGATCCGCTCCCTTCTTCGTCTCCACGAACACTAGAGTTAGAGATTCTTTACCTGCAAACAAATAAAAATTAAAATATTGTTTATTCGAATGAAGTTTTCAATAAAGATGCTAATGGAACTTCAACTAACTCGGTTCAGTGTGATTGTTAGCTGACAAGATGTCAAGCAAATAAGAGCGCTTGTCGTTTTCCTCGACCCACTCAATCTTTTGCGTAATATTCTCCGAGGTGGAGCCGACGCGACCGACGCACAAGAAGATATAATTGCTTAAAAAGTCTCTGGCTAACATTTGTATTTCTTTAGGGAACGTGGCCGAGAACATGAGGGTTTGTCTGTCACCGGTGGCAGGCATGTTATCCTGTTCAACAATACGTCTAATTTGAGGCTCGAAACCCATGTCGAGCATACGATCTGCTTCATCTAAGACCAAATATCTAAAACATAAAAAAGGCATCCAAATAATATAATATCCACTTTTCGAATTTTTCATAAATAAATAAAAATAACCAAGTTACCGGCAGTTTTGTAGTCCAATTCTTCCGCGACCGAGCATATCGACCAAGCGACCCGGAGTGGCAACAAGCAAATGGCAGCCGCGCTCAAGCTCTCGCAGCTGGTCGTTCATGTTGGCACCGCCGTAGACGACCGCTGGACGCATACGCGATCTGTACGCAAACTTGCGTGCCTCCTCGTAAATTTGAGTAGCTAATTCTCTAGTTGGGGCCAAGACCAGACCCAGCGGGTATTGCTTGCGCTTTCCAGAGTTATTCATCGGTAACGGCAGCTGCCCGTTTTCGTATATCTGATTTAAAATTGGCACTAAGAAGGCCGCAGTTTTGCCAGAGCCCGTCTGGGCGCAGGCCATCACGTCGCGACGTCCTATAATTATTGGGATCGCGTACTTTTGAACGGGAGTCGGCTTGTCATATCCAGCTAAGGTAATACTGTTCTTGATTATTTCTGTCAGCTTAATTTCGTCAAACTGCAATCAACCAAATAAAACAAAATTAATCTTTGTCAATATTAATTATAAAGATAACAATAATTATAGTAATAACAATAATTATAATAATTAAAATATCGTACGGATTTGATGTGATCGGGGACACATTCACCGCTGGTCTCCACGGGTATATCCTCGTATTTGCTAAAGTTGATACCAGTATTTCCGGTTCCGAAAAGTTCGATCTCGACCTTCTCGTCTCTAGGAAGGGGTAGTGTCCAGTCAATCTCGCCTCTTCCGTTGCGTCCGTCTCTTCCATCTCTATCGTTCCATCTTCCGCCGCCTCTGCCTCCCTCGTTCCTATTATCCTGCCAGCGGTCGTTTCTCTGCTGCTCCTGCCAGCGATCATTTCCAGCAATTGGTCGGTCGCGCTCGTTCGGCGGGTAACGGCCGCCAAAGTCTCGGGGGTCACGACCATTTTCCTGCGAGCGCCGATTACGCCCTCCGAAGTTGGAGAAATCGGCGTCACGACTGCCGCCGCCGCTGTTGCGAGGATCTCGCACGTCCCGAGTATCACGCGAATCCCTGAAGCGGCCTCTTTCCCTGTCACGCTCGCCTTCGCTATCCCTACCTCTGTCTCTATCAGAGTAAGATGATCGAGGATTCGAAAGCTGATCAGACGGTGGTAAGGTACCTATAATATAACCAATCAAACTGTTCAAAACTCTATACCGTATTTTTCCAAATTGCAATTTTTGTAAAAGAAAAATAAAGTTTATTTTATTGGAAAGTTGTTACGTTCAAATAAAAATGTAATTGCAATCACTTTTTTACAACTTGTAATATTGTAATGTAAAAATAAAAGGTAACACTTAGTAGTTTCAGATGTATAAACTTTCTGGTTACTTTAAGTATGACTTTTTATTCATAACGAACAACTCAGGCAATAATCTTTTTTCATTGTTTTTTCTTCTTTCTATTTGTTTATTTCATTTCTACTTACTTGCAGCTTTATTACGTAGATGCGGTGGCACGTAACGACCCCCACTAGATTTGTGGGAATCCTGCAAGTCCAGACCAGCTAACTGAAAACAAATAATTATTCTTTTATCAATAATTCATTATTCGAGCACGTTCAATTCGTTATCGAATAAATTTTTGTTTAATTAAATTTTCATTGTTTCAGTTGGTTTAAACATAATCTAACTCAGTTGGTTCTGCTAATTCATTAAGGCTCTTTATGAGACATCAATGAATGATATCATATCAGCTTGAACATGCAAGCGATTTTTTGAAATTTAATTCGTTTCACAACGAACAGTTGAATTTCATATCATTTTTCGATTCTTCAGATGGCTTTGTCCCATAATTTTTTATTTATAAAAATAAATGTTCAAATATAAGAACATAAAAAATTAAAATACTCTTTTAATTTAGTTCCGAATTATTTATTCACTCTTAAATTATTGTGATGGAAATAATAAAACACAAGTTTGAGTTTGGGTTTCATCTCCACCACATAATAAACATGAAAAAAAGCGTGACCTCAATATAATGCTGCTGCATCTGTTAGGTAATTATACGTACGTTTGAAAACGTGCCTGCACAGAATGATTTCGACCCCCAACTTTATATGGATTGAAAACTAAAGATTATACCCCGGCCTGTGAAGAATATTTGATGACGAATAATCGATAACAGTTATGGATTAAACATTTCATTCATTTTCTCTGACTTGCAATTTCAAAATGACATGTTTTTCAAGAAAAAAAAAATTATATATATTCTAAAAAGATTAATTTCCGGCTGGAAAAGTTTGAATCGTAATATAAACGGAAATGTCGAAGACACAAAAACATCAACAGTCAGCCGAATTATTGGTGGAAAAACCTGTAACGTACAAGTCGCATCAATACAATCCCACTGTATCAGAATTCGAAATCAAACACTCTCAAAACTTGTACGTTCCGACCGCGTTTGTTGCTATAATCTCAAATCGCGTATAGATAACCTTGACTAATAGAAAAAAATAATCACAAAAATAGTCGGAACAACGGCGGTGTTAATTTATTCATTCGATCCAACATTTTCTCAATAAAAGAAAAAACTCTTACCAATTTTTTTTTTTCTTACATAAAAATGATAAAAAAAAATACTGAATCATAAACAATCCCAAATGTAAACAAATTGAAAGATTTCGGAGCAACATTTTTAATCCAACTTGTCGACTTGTAAAATTGACGAGCGAATGGATCCGAGAGTGAAAACAAGACAAAGCTGAATTATTTATCAATAAGTCGTGTGCAAGCGTAGGGAACAATGGCGTTCGAAAAACGTTTTGGGTCGCGTTGACAAAATCTCGCATTGTTTTCATCATTGAACTTTCGACAACAGAAGCCCCCGTCCGCCATTACGGTTTTTCGTACACACGATGTCATAGATTGGCGCCTTGAGATCCCTTGCCTCGTGCAACGTTTTTTTACAGCCAGGGATATAACGGCACTCGGGCCATTGCAATCTTTCCGCGCGTCATGACAAGCCCGACGTGTGCCAGGGACAGGACAAAGCCACGAGAAAAAAAAGAAGCAAAACGTTGTAAAATTTGTCAGCTGAAAAGGAAACAAAAGGGATGACTAACGGGAGTTAAATTCGGTTCGGATCGGATTGCTACTCACATGCTGCTCTAGACCTGTTCCATTTTGGTTGGGTGCATTACTCATATTACTCCTCCTCTTGATGATATAGTCGCAGTTCTTCGTGTTGATTTTGTTCCAATCCTTGTGGAGAAAAAGGTGACACGATCCTTGAGTGGCGATTTCTGCAGTAACAAAAGTGGTTTTGTAATTACAATGACGGATCAATCTATTGCAAACGCGATGCAACGTAACCGGTCGTCTAACGCCGTTCTGACACAAAGGAAAGTTTTCCGTGCGGAGGTTGTGTGTGCGCGCGGGGGGGAAAAAGAGAGAGGAAGTGAGGAGAGAACTCTGCCTGAACTTGACGTCGCGTAACGCATAAATGGCCGACACGCTGCCGTCCCTCGCGCACACCAAGATGGCCGACGCTTTATTTCCGTTTTCGCCCCAGAGCGTTTTTCCTCTCCGCTTCCCCTGTCTGATTCTCGAACAGGGAAAAATTCTCGAAAAAAAGAAGAAGAATGATCTTCGCGGGGACGCTACTCACGCAGGACGTCGGGCGACGCGGAAAATTGGACAATTTCACTGAACACAAGGCAACAAAAGATGCCAACTGAAAACTCAAAGCTTTGAAAACGAGGTGACGATTGACAGCTGCGCGACGGGCAGTGAGCGTGATAATTTTTTCGCGTCTCGAGTGTGCACGGTAACTGAACATCCAACACCTACACTTTGTGTCCAAATGCGGTGCTGCTTATCTCAATCGACTTGACTCAAGCTTGTTCCGACTTTAGACTGGACAGAGGGAGAGAGCGTCGTCTGCTAATAACGAGGCAAGGACGAGACTGCGCGCCAACCGACATTTCTTTTTCACACGCGACATCAGCGCGCGAAATTCGAAAGTAATCGGATATCTTGGAAGTTAATAATCAAGATGTAAACAAATGTTTGTACCCAATTGTTTGTAGCTGTTTTTTTATCCTTTTCTATTTTGTTTTCAATTTTTTCAATTTTGTTTTTGTTATTTTCAACGTCTTTGTTTTGTTTATTTTGTGACTTTTCTTAACTTTACTTTCATTTGTTTTTTATTTTAAAATTGTTTGTTTACATTGCTAAATTGGTTTTTTGGTTACCAATTGGTTTTGGTTGGTTGGTTTATGATTAATCGTCACATTTTTGACGAATTGTTTTTTCGTCTCAAAAATTTGAAAAAAATAAACAAAGATATATAAATCCAATAATTCATTTTATCAATATCGATGTTTCTCAAATTCGCATTAACGAAAGAAAGTTTTCAAAATTCGCGCTTCTTTTAGATCGCCCGATTTGGCAACGCCTTGAAGATGGCTGCAAAAGGGGCAATGTTGTAATCGAGATCAAAGATGGCGTCTGGGGCCGAAAGCAGCAGCAGCGACTGACACCCCGAGAGAGAGAGAGGAAATAGAAAACACTGTTTCGCTGGTCTGGAAAAATTGTTCGAGACAGCCCGAGGCATCAGGACGACACAAACAATGATCAAAATTCGGCTGAAATCGCGCGACAGCGTGTAACCCGGAGTGGAGCCCGCGGTGTCATTGACGTGCCAGAGCAGCGCAGTTGAAAAAAAAGGAAGAAAGAAAAAAACAGAAAACGGGCCCGGAGTGCAGTTGAAGCAAAAATCGTCTGTGATATCGTCGCGCCCGAACAATGAGTGACATCGTCGCGGATGGCAGTGCCGACGCGTCCGAGGCTCTCGTTTCAGAAGCGGCCAAGGTCAGTGCGATCAGCGAAGCCAGCAGCGCGCAGCTCGTGCTTGACATCAAGTCGAGGTTGAGTGCACCCGCGACAGAACAGCCGAGCCCCGACGACAAGCCGCAGACGAACGGCTTGCACCAGAGCAACGGCGTCTCTGAATACCCACAACCTCTCACCGACCTCGACAGTTCTGTGCCTCTCAACCAGAACCCTCATACTAGTCATTTGAAGCAGTCTGGTACGTACCTTTGCAAATCTCAAGAAATAAACCTTTTTTTGCAATTTTAGAACTAATTTATGAACATTGTTTGATTGTTTTGATTGTTGCAGATGACGCGTCTAGCGACGTGAAGGACTGCAATATAAAATATGTTAGCTATACAAGTGAAGAACAGATGCCGGACATCATGAAACTAATTCAAAAGGACTTAAGCGAGCCGTATTCTATTTATACATATAGATATTTTATTCACAATTGGCCAAAATTGTGTTTCTTGGTAATCATATGTTTTTATTATCAATCATTGTTATTGTTTTTTTAGTATCAGTTGATAGTGTGTTAAAATGAAATTAAATGTTGTACTCACTGTAATTTTTATTTTTTGCAGGCGAAATATGGCGACGAGTATGTAGGTGCTATAGTCTGTAAATTGGACGTACATCGTAAAGTAATTAAGCGCGGTTACATCGCAATGCTAGCGGTCGATGTCAAGTACCGAAAACGCAAGATTGGTTCGAACCTTGTGAGAAAAGCTATCCGGGCGATGGTAGAGGACGACGCCGACGAGGTTGTCCTCGAGACTGAGATTACCAATCGGCCCGCCCTGAGACTCTACGAGAATTTAGGCTTCGTCAGAGACAAGAGGCTGTTTCGATACTACTTGAACGGCGTGGACGCGTTGCGCCTGAAGCTTTGGCTCAGATGAAATTTGTGCACTTGTCAATAACGATTGTAAGTGATTGTTCTGCCATAACTCGCTCTCAATTATCACGAGAGCTGTCGCCAATTCATGCAAGCACAATTGATCTTTGTGCAATAGTCTGTATGATAAGTGAAAAAGAAAAAAAACGAAAAAAAAAATAATAATGATGAAAGCTTGTTAAGGTTGTTCACGACGATTAGTCAAATTTTCAAACTCGACTGTAAATTTAACCGGACTATGTATAAAATGAACATTCAAACGGTCCGATGAGAAATCCAAGTTTTCGCGCGCGGCGCAGGAACGTGCATTACCGTCTACCTTATCCCCCAATTATCTTTGTATAAAAATAAACAGATTGTAACGTAACTATTCGAGTGTAAAAAATGTTAATAAAAATGAGAATAAATGTTTTTACAAAAAAAAGAAATTTATTCTTTCACAATTACATATACGAGTCGGCAATTTTTGGTTTTATCTCTCGTTTATTTACATCTTATTAGTTTATGTACATACGAATTGGAAATATTTTATTCAAAATTTTCGATAAATAATTGACTGCGATATCAGACTTTTTTTAGATTCTTCTTGAATTCTTGATCTTAGTTATTTTTTATCTTCTCTTTCAAGTTGATCTCAGGAGTTTCTGATGAACGGTTGTTTGTTTCAGCTTTGGCGTTTCTCAAGTAGGAAAACGAAAAGTTCATTCTGCCACTGCAGCAGCAACTTGCTGGAAAGGCGAACGATTGTTTACCTAAAAGTCCAGTCGTGTTGTCAAACGTGATTAGTTCCCGAACCATGTACTTCTGCTTACAGTACGTCTCGTATCCCAATCTGAATCCTTCTACTATGTGACAAGGGGAATTCACTTTTCTGTAACGATAAAAAGTACATTTTGTAATTACACAGGTTAGATTCCAACTAATTACTTTTAATTTATTTTTATAACTTCAAACGTACTTGCATTTTTCCACTTTTATACTTTGAGTATGTGATCCAACGTTGACTACATAGTTCCAGTCGTTGTGAATATTCTTAGCGGTTTTTGGATAAATCAAATACTCCTAAAATATTTTAATAAATGAAAATGCGGTATAAAAAATTAAAATAACAAAATGTGTTTGTATAAGAAATAAAATTGTTACCGATGATTCGCAAAGAGCAATATCATTACTGTCATCGTCATGAGAAACTCCTGCTCTTAAATCGATTCCAAAACTCTGAAAATTAATCATCTTTCAGTATTAATGTTAATTTATTATTAATATTAATCATATTTTTCATTTTCAAGTACCGAAAGTCTATCATTGTGTAGATACAACTCGCTGGTTTTCTTCAGCGCATTTAATATCGCATCGCGGGGGTAATCAGCGACGACATCACAGTACTCTTCGGCGCACCTGGGTACCGAGTTGGAATAATCTTCGACCAAACTGTCCATCGAAAAATCAAACCCAGGCGAAACCAGACCGCTTTCGAAATTGTTCCTAAACAAATAGTTCTGGACAAAATTATTGATCGACTGAAAATTGTCGGCTAACTTTTCGGGAGTCTTCATCCTCGTTCTGATCGATGTTTGACCTCGTCTCGTGTCGTTCCAAAGTCGACCGAACCAGGGAAATTTTTCGAACGTGTCTTGCATGAATTCCGTCTTTTGCGGCTCAAGTTCATCTCTGTCAAAAACAACTGCGGCCTTTTCATCATAATCGTCAAAGTCATAATTTTCGTATGTTGAGATGTAATAGTCCAGCATCAACTGGGCTCTTGAAACTTGTGTTTTGTTTCGTGCAAAAGTCGCGTGATTTGAAAACTGAAAGAAAAAAAATGTGCAATTAAAAAAAATAAATGAAGATCATTTTTAAATTAAAAATTAATTAACAAAAAATCTAAAAATATTAAATTTGGAACAATTATATGTATAATTATATATATAATTGACAATTTGACAATATATATCTTTACGATAATGATAAATAAAATATTTTATCTTACAATGAGAAAAAAATTAGGCAATAATTTATTTTATTAATTAAAATTTTGATATGATTATTAAGAGACGGGCAGTTGATATGATTCCGTTAGAAATAATTCTGAACTAGCTGACCCTTCGTGTTTACATTATCATAAAGATATAATGGAGAATTCGTATATGAAATATAAAGGCAAATGAACTCTCTGAAACTAATTTTTTAACTTTTTTATAAAAACTTACCAATATAAAATAAATAAGACCAGCGGCGTAAAATAACTGCCTAGACAACATTTTTCAAAATGTTTTTGAAACTTTAATTCATACTATGAACATTAAAAATATGAAACACTCGTTTAATCTTTTACTGACGCTGTCCTGATTTCATATAAAAAATTCACTTTTCAAGGACAACGAAGAACTTAAAAAAAATTTTCCGATAGAAATTCCAATCGGTCACGGTTACCTTTGCGATGAGAAGAATGATTTTGAAGGTAAAATTTTGTCACTGACAGAAACATATGCTCATAAGTAGGGATAGTTCCGTGAGATCACACTCGCGTTAGATGCTTCGAGTATAATCTCTCAAAACAGGTTTTTTTCATAGAACCAGCTGGAATCTCATTCGAAACCTTGTTTTTTTTTCATTTAATGAATTTCCCTCGACTTAATTTTTCTTAGTTTAATTTTAATCTGAATCTTTTATTTAAAATAATTGAAACCAATATTTAATTAAACAAATTACAAATGAGAAATTAAAAAAACTGAAAAATTATATAGATTTTTTTATGATTATTATTGGTAAAATAATAATGCAAATGGTAAATATTGTAAAATTTTTTCAATATTTACAAAAATATTACAAAAATACAAACTGTTACATTTATGTCCATATTTGATTATTTTATTTGAAAATATTAATTGTTAATGATTTCAAATTTGTGTCTTTGCAATGGTACCAACATACAATGCACGTTGCAGAATCTTTCAATTTTCTCTTCAGATTAAAACTTCTCGAAAATACGCGAAAAACTTGCAATTTTAATGAGAATTATAAAATTTTGTACTAAGAGATGAACCTTTTTTATTATAATTTTATTTTTAGTAGCAAAAAATTTGTAAAAATAATTTTAATTTGAACGTGATCACAGTTCTTGTATGTTCGGTGAGAGAGCGATAAATTTGTGTGATTCACCGGCCGGATCAGATACGCAAAATATTCTAAACAAAAAGTGATGTGGTGCAGACAGTCGTGTTATAACCCCAATAAAACTGAACGCTGCTAAAAGCTGGTAAGAAACTTATTTTTAATGTGTTTTAATTAAGTTTCTTAATGGATTTATAGATTGCATTTTTAAAATAACAGTTTTTAATAATTAGAATTGAATTTTATGGAAAGTCCATCATAAGATGATGAAAATTCAACGATAGAAAAAGTGCATTTGTTTCCTTCGTTGTATTCAAGCAATTGCAGTTAATTAGTTTGTAACATTTCACATTAATTAATTAATCAGGAAGGGTGAAACCCAAAATGATTCCAACTTTAACAATGATGACTCTGGTTGCATCTGGATGGATGATTGCTCTATTTCATTTGTCTTTCGCAACTCCACTGGTGTAAGTTAAAAACAAAATTTGTTGAAGTTAATTTTGTCCAAATGTTTATATTTTTATATTCAAACATTATATTAAAATTAAATTAAATTAACTAATGTGAATCAGCGTATCTGATTGTAAAATATTTTTCATTTCAGAATAGACATTTTCAAGCAGACAAATTTCATCTCAACTACAGAGTCTAGCTCAGGTCCTAATCCACCACCTAAACCACCAACTCCTGGGAATGGTTCTGACGTTGTTCCTATATACAAATTCTTGAACGTAAGTTCGTTTCATAAAAAAAAAATTTCACTCATACAAATAAGATATTAATTAAATATTTTAAGCAATATTTCAGGGTTTGAAAGAAGAAATTTTGGGTGTTGGGCATCGTTTAAGCATGACTAAAGGCGTTTTTCATAAGTTTTGTTGATTTATGCCGTTTCTAGTCAGAATTTCGAGTTTCTGAGCGTTTTTTGGGGGTTTCTAAGGGGTTGTTAGGGGGTATTTAGAGTCGTTTGAGCTAAATTAATTAAATATAGAAAAAAATATAAATGAATTATAGAAACTTCCTCTATTTTAAATGTTTAAAGAAGAAGTCATGAGAGACATGCACTGAGATATGCAAAAACACATTTTCCCACCCTGATAAAGAAATATCATATTTTTTCATCTTCGTCTTAAGAAAATACAATTCATTTATATTGTCAAAATAAATGATTTCATGTGTTTTATTTTATTTTATTTTTTTGCAAACACGTAATGAAATCAAAAAATTCAGTAAAACTGAAAAGCATGGCCAAGTACGAAAAAAAATTACATGATATCATATCTTCTTGGCAGAAATTGATATTTTTGTCAATTTCTGGCATTTCTAGTCATATTATTATAATTTTGAGCAAATTTCCAGGGTTTAAAATAGGAACTTTTGGATGTTGGGCATCGATTAAGCGTATTTTGGGCTATTTTGGACGATTTTGTAAATTCCTGGATTTTTGGGGTTTTTAGCGTCGTTTAAGCGTGATTAGGGGTATTTTTGACTCTATTGTCAATTTCTGGCATTTCTAGCCATATTATTATAATTTTGAGCAAATTTCCAGGGTTTAAAAGGGGAATTTTTGGGTGTTGAGCATCGATTAAGCATATTTTGGGCTATGTTTGACGATTTTGTAAATTTCTAGGATTCTCGATGTGTTTAGCGTCGTTTAAGCGTGTTTGGGGGTATTTTTTGATTATTTTGTCAATTTCTGGGACTTTTGGGGTGTTTAGCGTCGTTTAAGCGTGATTCTGGTTTTCATGTGAAATTCAGAGATTTAACATTTTTGATTGAACACGGCATTTTTTCTGGGTTTCATGTGAAATTCAGAGATTAAACATTTTTGATTGAACACGGCATTTTTTCTGGGTTTCATGTGAAATTCAGAAATTCAACATTTTTGATTGAACACGACATTTTTCTGGGTTTCATGTGAAATTCAGAAATTCAACATTTTTGATTGAACACGGCATTTTTTCTGGGTTTCATGTGAAATTCAGAAATTCAACATTTTT